>KV417751.1:8753-22870 GCA_001630335.1 Athelia psychrophila
AACTTCAGCACTCGGTCGCGAATCTCTTGACCAAGATCGCGATACTGGCGTTCTTCCGCGGTGTCGGCGTCTTCACCACTCACTCACTCACTCACCCACCCACCCACCTTACACCTAAGAGCGTCCAAAAACTAGAATAGGCAGAGATGCGATGAGCGCGACGAGGCGACGAGGCGCTGTGGAGGCATGAGCGAGGGCCGCGCTCCAACCGAACCATTGCACATGTCCAGCGTCAACCTCAGAGTATGTGCTAGGTCTATTGGTACAAGCTAGATACGTGGCAGGACAGCACGGATTCCGATACGGTCATTCAAGACAAACCAGTTTAAACGTGAATGCCAGAGACTCGAAAGGCGTTGACCATTCATCTTTAACGGCTTCCATCTTGCTGTTGTCTTACAATATTTCCATGTTGTCTCGCAATAAGTACTTGCAGGCTGCCAGCAATCTATTCTTTGGTTACATAAATAGCGATTGGAATATGACGAGGCTCTACATCAACTCTTCATTTCAGATTGTATGATCCTTTTGGCTGCACGTAGCCTGATGATTCCAATTTCATATGCAGGGTTCCTCATTATATTAACGTCGTATACTATAGTTGCTATATGCTGTGTGACCAGCGTTCAGGCTGCAATTAATGGTGCTCGGCACCGTCGCCGCGCCAAGCTCAGGTCAGGCTACTCACCAATGTTCACTGGCAGTACCATCAAGTGAACCGGTCACATGGTATGCGATTGATCCCGCTCCGAGATGCGAGGGCCCCTATACTTCGATTGACATGAGCCCGCATCCATGCGTCAATAGCATCAAAAGTGCCTCTCACAGAAATCGCATTCTTCCTTCCCCACTCCGCTCGGCCATGGCAAGCAACGCGACCGAATACACATCAGCTGGCGATGCGCCGCCAACATCGATTCTCGCTACGAGCGCCGAAGGCACGCACACTCTTCTTATGAACGATGCGTAGCTACTGACCACAATACAGCTCCGACCTTGGCAATCAAACGAGTCCGATTACCCGATGGCGATGACGGAGGAAGAAAGCGCGCAAGACACGAATCCCAAGTAAGTACTTGCACTTCGTGTGGGAGTGGGTGATGGCGCTAACCGTACCTCGTCAGACGATCAATAACCAGGGGATTTCGGGGAATGCCCATGTAGTGACCGTTGCAGGGGATTACATCATGAACAACATCGATGATGTGGGCGCGGTGATGCCTGCTGTACTGGAATCAATCAAGCAGCGGTTAAAGGTCGTGCACGGTAAAGAACTGGGTGCGTCGGCTTCCACGTGTTTTATACCCTTCCTGATTATGATGCGATAGGCGACTGGCTAGCAGCACCGGATGTATCCCAAAATTTGAATGCCGCTATTCGAAAACGACAAGCGGGCACATGTGACTGGTTTCTTGATGGCGCACAGTTTGCGGAGTGGAAGGAAAATTCCAAACTCGTGCTGTGTATATATGGCGCTCGTGAGTTCCCATCTTTCCTTATAATAATCCTGCGCTGACGATATTCGTATCAGCTGGATGCGGAAAGACGGTCCTCTGGTTCGTCTTGTTGTTGTGACACTCACAAATGGAAACTATAAGCTGAACACGATTTCTAGCTCGACCATTATCGAAGCGGTCAAGGACTTGTGCAAGACCCGACCAGTGTCAGGCTGGGCCTACTTCTTTTTTGATAGTAGAAACGCGAACAAGGGTCTCCAGCTTTACGAGAACTTCTTGCGATCCATCCTGTCCCAGCTCTGTTCTCGCTCCGGCGGAATCCCCGAGGTCGTTATAGCTATGCATAAGGCGCACGGCAGCGGCAATGAGCAGCCATCCGTCAAGGCTCTTGAAGAAGTGCTACGACAAGTGATTAAGGCGTTTGACGACGTCTATATCATGGTTGATTCATTGGATGAGTGCAGAGACAGAATCGAGTTGCTTCAATGGATCCAGACCATTGCAGGATGGAGCTCGGCACGATGGCATGTTCTGACCACAAGTCGGTCGGAGCCCGATATCAAACATCACCTCGAGCGCATTCGCAACATTTGTATCATACACTTACAAGGCACGGTGCTAGATAAAGACATCATCATCTTTCTGGACAAGCAACTCTCACTCATCATTCACTGGAGCCCGTCAATCCTAGCTCTAATCAAGATCACGTTAATCAAGGGAGCCGATGGAATGTGAGGAAAATTGCGCTTATTATACAGCCACAACTGACCTCGTTCGTAGGTTCAGATGGGTCGCAATGCAGATTGACAATTTAAAAGCCTGCATGAACGCGAGGGAGGTCAAGGAGAAGCTGAAGGCCTTGCCTAAAGATCTCGAAGATACTTACGAGCAGATGCTTGCTAGTAGTCCTCGCCGCCGCGATCTTCTCCAAATGCTCCACTGGCTGGCTTTCTCCACTCGCGCTTTGAAGCTCGAGGAGATCGCCGAAGTGGTATCGGTGGACTTTGATGCGGTAGATGGCCCATGTTATGATCCAGATTTGACATATTCAAATCCCAGCATTGCCCTTACTGTTTGCTCTGGTCTCGTTACCGTGACGGATGGTAAATATATTGAATCTCATAAAATTGACGGCCGCTGACAACCCCGTCATTTAGGCACCGTCAAACTGGCCCATTTCTCCGTGAAGGAATATCTGATATCAGACCGCATCAAGACCGGAACAGCTGCCCACTTTGCCATAAACCTGCATTTATCTCATTCAGTCATCGCCCAAACCTGCATCGCTTATCTCCTGATCTTCCACCGATCAGATTCTATTAAACCTACTCCTACTAGTGGTTATAATTGGAACTATCCGTTCGACAACTATGCGGCCGCAAATGGTCATTTCCCGCTCCACCGCTATGCGGCAGCGCAACTATCTGAACATCTGAGCTTGATGGAGAACAACGACTGCCCTGCTCTTCAGGCACTACTTCTTAAGCTCTTCATCCCTACACCGCGTTACGAGTCCGCACTGGCCAATTGGGTGACGATCCGCAACTTCGATCAACGTGCCTGGCCGGTGGATATTTTCCCACCTCTATACTATGCTTCCTTCCTTGGTCTGCGACATGTGGTGGAGCGCCTTCTCGAGAAAGGTGCCGATGTCAATTTCCTGGGTGAAGGGTTATATGAGACCGCATTGCGGGCGGCGGTAGGGAATGGTCATACCGAGACGATCAAACTACTCCTCCAGTATAACGTCGACGTCAATTTCTCAGCAAAGGGGAATTATAAAGGCACCGCTTTGCTGATGGCAGTAAAACAAGGTCGCAGAGACATTGCCCAGATTCTCCTCGACCACGGCGCCGATATTGAGCTCGAAGGCACGGGAGCGAGCGACGAGCGTACTAATTCATTACAGTACGCGATATCGGAGGGAGGTAGCATCGACATGGTCCAGCTTCTCCTCGAACGTGGCGCCGACGTGAATGTCAATCTTGACAGTGATATCATATTGTGCTATGATGATGGCTCTGATGAAACTATCTCTGGGGGGATGGAAGGGACGGCATTGCAGGCGGCGGCGGCCAACGGGCGCACCGAGATTGTCAAGCTTCTCCTCGAGTGTGGCGCAGAGGTCAATATCGAAGGGGGGGACTATGGTACCGCCTTGCATGCGGCGGCATATGGAGGTCACATCGAGATAGCCAAGCTACTCCTTGAGGGTGGCGCCGACGTTAATATCCAGACTAGGAGTCGTGCTGAACGCGACTGGCGTCTGCGATATTCAGGTTCTATCATGACCGCCTTGCAGGTAGCAGCAGCCCGAAAACACACCGGGATTGAGCAGCTACTGCTTCAATACGGTGCCGGTGATTACTCCAGCAGCGGTGATTACCCCAGTAGCGGTGATTACCCCAGCAGCGGTGATTTAGATTCAGACTGATGAAGGGGGTTTACCGCCACCACTTCAAGCGGGGAGGTCGAGAATAGATTATATTAGAGCCTCCGTGGACGGGCAGCTTGGCAGGTGAGCGCGAAGGTTGAGATGGAGATTTTGTTATGGGGCAGGCTGGGGAAATACCGGGTTAGCGTCACGATAAAGGGAAGAAAGGAGCAGGGAAATGGAGTAGAATGTGGAGGAGAAACAACCAGGATGCTGGGGAGAGGAGTGGAATGCAGGGAGCGAAGACGGCAGGAACAGAGGGGGGCCTGGGAGGAGGAGGAGCAAATACTCACAGATAACCATGATTAGCCACAGATACAGCGCACATAACAACGAACGCACATCGCCTGTCTGTGGTGGAAAGTAATTAATATTGTTCGAGGTGCCGGTGACAGGGCATGTTCCGCGAAGGTGGTTGTGCACGATGAACAACAGTCATTACAATTGGAGTTGCTGTCGCTGTGCACAATCCGGTTCGTAACGCAGCACAGGTGGTGGCCATGGCAGTCATTTTTCTCTGAATCGTTCGAGGTTGCGAGTAAAGTTGAGACATACAAGGGAGAGGGGCGCTGGCCCGGATGTAACGCGCCGATGTCGAGAAATCGATCGCGAGCATTGAGCAAGCCCTCTCGCTCATTTCAGATTGGGACCCCAACACGGCATCATCCATGACGCGCTATGACGCGGAATCCACTTGATCGCAGTCAAGACGTCTTCAAGTTCAAGAGTCAAGACGTGTGCGTTGTCAGCATTTGATTTCCAATTGAATATGTTCAAGGTTTGCTGTCACGTGCATTCGACTGATCGGTGCGCTGAGCGCTCAGGCTGAGTAAGCACTGAATGACCACTCGCGCCGAAAGCTTAGGCACTGTGGCATACTTATCATCATGAGCCCGTCTCACAGTCACGCTTAAGCCACACTTATCAATTCCTCGCGGAGTCCTTTCATCGAACATCTATCCTCTCGCAACCACAGTTTGCCGGCCATTTCCCCGTCACTTCCAGGCCATAGAACATTCAATAGCCTTGATCGCATCCACAGTCGAGGTTGAGCTGAGGGTGAAACCACAGCTTGACACGACAGCTCTGCATCAAGCAGCATCATCGTTGCCTTCAGAATGATCGCTGCTTCAGAAATCGAGGAGGAAAACAGACCGACGGTCACGGTACGTACTATCCTTGCTCCCACTTCGTTGAGTCGGACGGAGGTCTGATTCATTGTGCATTGGCAGGTTTTCAATACTTCTCACACATCAGGGAGTAGGACAGTTTACAACATCGTCAATAATGATTATATTGTCCTCATGCCTAGAGGTGCCCACCCGGAGGCGAGGAATCACATATTCAAACACATCCACCAGGCAGCTAGCACGTCCTCACTCAGCGCGCCTCAGCTTCTTCGTCCCTCTGAAATACCTACTAACCAGATAACAAAATGTCTACATGCCTGTCTACAACTCTGCCATCCGCTCGATCCGAAGTCCGCGTCATGATTAGCATCGTGCAGACCATGATATCCAATCCAACGTTCTTTTCCTCACAAGATCTGCCTGAGACATTGGCCTCTCTCAAACGAGTGCTGCCGTTGATGGAGCTTGCAATACGAGCCTATCGGCATACCGACCTGGCACACAGTCTCAGCTGCGCTATTTCCATCGGGGTGGAAGAATGCCGTCGACTACTGGACGAGCTCATACGCAATCTGACAGACTATAGCCAGATCCTTGCGAATTCGGTGCTTTACTTCATTCGAAAGTACATATGGGACAGGACAGGCCGAGGTTCTGGGGTCCATGCGCTTGACTCCAAGCTGCGCAAGGCTCACAGTTCGTTCGCCGCATGTCTTCTCGCATTAGGCCGGTAAGCTGCTCCCATTCATGCTCCCCTGACAATTGATACAGACTATTTGCATCTTACAGCACTGCGTGGCCTGAGCTCAAGCGGGGACTGGGGGGGGGGGAACCTTGAAGAGCTCGCTAAAGGAGGAATCTATAGTCTCTCCAGAAACGTGGGTGCATGTCGTCTTCGATGATGCCGTGCTTAAAATTGTCACGTAGAGAACAAAATGCGGGTACAGATTTTATACCTAACGAAAGATCCCTATTTCGCAAGATTCCTATTCCAAATATGCACCGACTTCCCGACGAGCGGCCGCTGCGGCCTCGCTCACCATCGCAAACATTGTGGCGTCAGAAAAACGACACATCCCCGTCAAGGCCGAGGATGCGCTCTCGGATGGAGGTATCGGCGGTGTCGCGCTGGATGTGGATGATATTGAGCTGGACGACGCAAACATGGTGGATGATATGCGAATCTTCATCAAGGTGAGCGTGATGTAGTGCATCAGACGCGGCATGTGCTAAGCGGCTTTTGCAGCTCGATATTACCGTCGGTTCGATGCGGTTAGAGGATCAGTTCGAGTGGGATCTGGATAACGCCTCCGCCTCGCCTGAACAGCTCGCGGAGATCTGTGTCGCAGATCTAGGGCTCGTTGGCGAGTACAGGACAAAAATCGCTGCTCCTGGTCGGCCACCCTACCCATGGCGCGGCGGTCCAGGACGACGAACTGCGCACATATTTCCTGCCCGGTCTCATTACCGGTGCACGGTGTAAGTGCTAGTAAGGGGCAGCAGATGTCCAATGATGGGGACTGGCTATACCTCTCGCTGTTGCGATTGTGTTCGATCCGAGGGGTTGTACTTGAGACCTGGGGTGTGGGGAGTTGGAGGCGGAAGGGAGAGTATGTAGTAGGTATAGGAAACGAAAGGATTGTGATATAAACGAATGTGAGGGGGGTCCGAGGGAGTATGAAGGGAAACGACGTGAAACGAAACGAAGCGAAGCGATCCGAGGCGATCCGCAGGCTGGCGGAGCGGAAGCGGGTCTCACAAGCGGATAGGTAGGTGCGGAGAGGCGGCGGATGCGACGGATGTGACGGATACGAAGCGGACAACACAGGAAACGACGAGACACAGACGATAAGCTCGTAAACTCGAAAGCGAGCACACACACGAAGGGGGGAAGGTAAGTTTTTATTGTGATGCGACATAAGGTCGCTTAAGTGTAAGGAATGAATGGGAGAGGTCCGGAACATGTCCGACATGAGTTCTACACGTGTATGAACCGGTCCGGAAGCTGGCGAAGCGATATACGACAAGATAAGTAAGTAAACAAAGAAATGTCCAAAATAAGCGGTAAGCGGCACATTGCAAGTGCATGCGGATCGATCCCTGAACAATAAGTAATCATACTAGCGGATCCACGAGGCGCTACGGTCCGGCTAAGCGTTCCGCATGCGAAAACACCGGTAAGTCTGTGATATCCCGGAACATTGTACATGTCTAGAAAGCGTCGGTATGGATCCGGACGCGTTGGCGGCGGAGCGGCGGACTCGGAGGTGTCTCTGGTACGTGTTCCGCGTCTCGGATGCGCGGTACGGGTCCCGGTTGAGTACGGATAGCCTCGGAACGTGCGGAACGTGCGGATGCGCCTCGGATGTGTTGCGGAAGGAAAGGGAGTATGGTACGAAGGTGGTAGCGAGTCGGGGAGTCGGATCGAGCCTGTAACACGTAGGAATGTGTCCTGTGATACCCAGAGCATGCCCATGCTCTACAACGGTCCAGAGACCAAGTCCAGTATTTCATGCCTTACTCAACTACCTCAGCGACGGCGAGATTGTCAGCAGTGCAAAAGAGCGAGAGAAGGAGCTCACCGAGCGGTGCAAGAGGAACACGCGAGGTCGGAGAGATGCTGCGTTGCCTGACCGCGAGCCCATTCCGAATCATTGTGCGCCTGATATTGGGTTTCCCGAACTCGATCCATTGACCTTTACTACCATGTGAAGTACCCGGATTATCCTGGCAAGGTTTAGGTTCGTTTCGTGTGCAATACTTTAATTTCGCTGATGTGTTTGAACAGATATGTAACCCGGGTCCAGGTGACACCCTATCGAACTACGAATCAACAAGGGCAAACAACCTCCTGCAACATGTACCAATCGGGTCCGCGTGCAGCTGCCGCCTTCGTCTCCTAGCCTATCCAACGATTCTGCACCGCGCCTCATCCGTCTTGGTTTTGAACCGTTCAGGTGGCGGGGTGGATTTCATCGCTCGCCATCAGGCGCAAGCGGCCTGCCCTGGAGCGCGAGCCTGGTGCGCAGCCTTGAGCTCGTTTGAGAGGTGGAAAGCTATTGAGTGTGGCCATTTCCAGCTCTTTCCAGCTACCCAGCACGTCTAGCCAACTCAGCTCCGCCAGCAGCGTGTCAACCCGCTGATATCCCTCGTTTTATATAATCAGTGCCATCCACAATATCTGTATCGAGCGTTTGTTATCAATCTGTTATTACTTCTGGGAACGTCATATGGCACATGATGGTAAGCTCTTTTGACACTGCTGATCGCTAACCGGCCCGGGTCACTTGAAGGTGGTGTCGACAGTGTTTCGCTGCTTGCATAAAGCAATTCCTTGTCGCTGTTGGAGATTGTCCGAAAGAGGCGACATGTGCCATGTTATAAATTTGTATAGGAAAACATAAAATAAGATATACTAGAAGGAGGAAGATCGCTTGTCCAGTGTAGGAAATATGCGACACTGTTTACTTCCTTTGCTGAACGACAGGGATGAGAATGGTGCCCCATCTCGTTGGCGGTAGTCTTGCCAGCGGAACATCCTGTCTTCCAGCCGCAAATGGTGTTTTTTGTGGTATCTTCGAAAGGTCGACCACTTACGTGGTAAAAAACATCTTGAGGAAGCCAACGTCTACGTCCTCGTTATGCCCAGGCCGGAATGCAAATCTGCGCGGCTTAGTGGCGGTAGACCCGTAGCCAATAGTGAAGGTCCCTCCATCCTTCTTGAGAGGCGAATCCGTTTTGAAATGTCCACTGGGCGGCATGAAATAGTACGGTACTGACGGGAGTAAACCGTAAGTCCTCGCGATTCAAAGCTCAGGCCAGGCTACTCACCAATGCTCAGATCACTGTTATCAAAATAAAAGACACCCGGATATAAATCCCATTTGGTGTTGTTGGTGATCTTCATCCCGTATAGGGAGTCGGTCTTGACCGTGAATTTGATGGCACCACACTTGTAGAGGTTCTCCGGATTGGGATATGGACCCAAAACACCATAACCGTTATCGTCTAGGTCAGTTTCAGACTCAAGCAGCTCGAAGAATTCCACTTTGATTCCGTCTTGGAAATGATGATCCGTGGAGTTGCGATTGAGATGCCAATAGTAGTGGGCGGCAGCGCGAAGAGCCGGGCGGATGACAACAGGATCGGGGTCAAAGGAAAGGTATATGCGGTTCACACCGTGAACTGTAACACGCTTATCCAAAATATTGAAATAAAAATTTCCGCCTTCCTTCACGATTGCTAGCATTGCCTGACCGCTGTCCTCGACAAGCTTGATCTTCGCAGTGTCAGACCCGGGCGTCTTCATCTCATTCGCGAGGGCTTGGAAGACGGTGAAAAAATCCTCGTGTAATGGGACGTGCAGCGGGTAATCCTCTTTTTCTCCCAACTTCGTTTGGAGTGCGACGGCCGAATCGCCCACTGCGAATGAAGTGTGATCAGAAGGGAGAGTCATCGCGGTTTCAAAGACCTTGGCGCCAGCGACGTCGCCTACGATCAGAGAACCCAATATTGGACCAGATGCCAGGACGGTCTGTTCATTCGCGTACACATCAAACTCGGCTCCTGCAGAGATACCGTGTGCAGCTCCTGCGCCCATCTTGTATTCGCCATCTTCATATCGGACCGGGTAGGTGAGGCGGCGCGCAGGAGCGCATTTTCCGGTGAAGAAGATGCGGTTCGAATTAGTGCCTTGACACTGAGGATTCTGGCTGTAAAGAGATAGGTTTCAGTGGAATGCCAACTCGGATGATTTTTGACGTACTTTGGAATCACGTCTATGCGCTTCAAGACGTCGTTGTAGATGAGCTTGTCCACCCCTTCCTCCCGCAGAAGCTTGAGCAAGGCTGTCGTGAACAACCCGCGACGAGGCGCTCCGTCTTCATATGCTGTTTCCTTTTCGCCGCATGCCGCTAACAACACATGAGAGTCCAGGCCCTGGTAAGATGAACCCGGGGCCGACGTGATGCCACGGGGCCTGTTCTCTTGCCACAAGTCCAAATCGAGGTCTGCGGGTACGTTGTCCGGAAGGTTCACCGTGCGCTGCGCGGAACTTTCATCCTTCCGTGTGCCGGAGCCGGAGTGGCAGCAATCGAATATGATAGTCTGGGAATCGATTAATGAGGGACCTACAGATTTCTGGAATTAACGTACAATGTTGTTGCCCTTCTTGCGAGATATCTCGTTGATGAGCGCGCCGACTGTGCGATCAGGGATGACATGGACTAGAGGGAGGTTCTTGTTGTCATAATCTTGCGGTATGAGCCCCTGAATCTTGCTGTCGAGCCCACCCGCCTCCCATTCCGGGGGCGCGGGCAGTTCAGATCCGTGGCCGGCGAAGAAAATCAAGATGGGATCGTCCATCTGAATCTTGGGGTGATTTGCGAGATGGCGGAAAGCCTGTACCATCGCAGATCGCGAGGCCTCCTCATCGCGGAGACTGATGATCTGGTCCTGCGGGACCTTCAAATCGTCCCTCAAAAACTCTTCAACAGCATCCGCATCGGCGACGCAACCCTTCAGCTGTTTGACATTGGCGTATTTGTTGATGCCGATGACAAGGGCATGCAGAGGCGTCGTGCCGGCGCTGCAATCGGTCGAGTTCAGTTTGGCTGTCACCGCTGCTGCATTGATACCCACCTGGATAGCACTACACGAGGTGGTTTAGGAGGCCTACATATGTTTAGTCAGAAACGAAAGATAGGCCACATTGAAAGAGGTGAGCTCACGATTCGAGCGCTTGACTTGGATTTCCCCCACTATTGAAGTCACCTGTCAGCAAAACGTTCATGTGTCAATGTTGCTTCACTTACCATTGTAGTAAGTACCAGAATATCTCGGCGTAGATGTGTACGTTGCTGTCTTGAAGGGGAGGGGAAACTTCAACCGCAGTGATTACTTCTGCCAGATCGCCCATCTGCGGTGTGGGCTCGGCATAAATACTCGATAGTTGAAGGAGGCTGAGAGGGTTATGTGGTGGCCGGGAAAGTTTCACGGTAATGATACCCATGCTGTCCGGAGTGGAGTGTTTCGAGCCCTTGCCATCATCCACTACAGTGCCCTGCTCTCGTGTGTCAGGCATTAGAGGTGCAATGGTGAGCTCCAGAGCAGCCGCTATAATTGTGGTCATGAGTGTTCAGATATATACGAGTATGATTAGGGCTCACCATCACCATCCGCGCAAATTTCCAATAGATTCCAAGACTGGTGTCAGCTCGAGCTACACTACGGCTCTCGGAGCTATTGTGCGCGACACTCTTGATTTCGATTCTAACGGTTGATGAAAGATACCCCGTGCTATTGGAATATGCCGATAAGACAATCAGTGCTGCTGAGCGCAACTATAAAAACTCACATTTTGAAATATTCGTCCCAATGGGCGGCCTTCGTGTACATGGTGCGAAGCACCTGTCTTGCACAATTGACGCTGACTTCCACATACAGATTATCATCCTCTTCTTGGTCCTCTGGGTCGCGAGTCCATTCAGCGGCACCAACTTTAAAAGCTCATCATGAGACCGACAGCCCACTTGAACAAAAATTTGACGTACCAAACAGCAGTGCCTTACTACATATTGCGCGAGTTTCTCGTGCGGCCGCATGGTGCAAAACCATCGAGCCACTCGTACGAGATAGGCCCAGCTGAGAGTCCGAAAACTATGATTGCCCGTCTCGGACAAAACCCTGAAAATGAGAAAAAATGTTGTGAAATTGTGATCCCCTAGGATCCTCTATGATCACGTCGGAAAAAATCTTAGGATTGTGATCACAAATGATCATAGAGGATCACAACCTGAAATTATACATTTTTTGTGCTCTCGGCTGTGAACTTCTCAAAAATGTTGTGAACCAATCCTCGCTGATCAGTTCTGATCCTCTCTGATCCTTCATGGTCACATCTGGTGTAAAAAGCGATTTTAATGCTCCTGACCTCCGCCACCCCCTGCTGTTGCCGAATGCCAAGGATCTATTTCTGTACTGGGCTGATGAGGATCAGGCCCATCAACGCGGCATAGCCCCGAATGGGCTTAGCATCAGCCGACACCGAATGCTCGTCTGAGCCACAACAACCCTCGAGTGATCAACACTACCCTATCCACAAACCGGCACACAATCTGCCCCAGCCTGAAGGCGTCCGCGGTCTTTCCAAGTCCCTAATGCGCCGTTGAAAATGGGATCTGCGGCAGCCCGGCCTCGCGATCGTGCCTGTTACCAACCCTGCAGCAAACGAGTGGTATCACGGGAAGCTCGAGTCTGTGCCCCTCGATCTCGGGGTCGACTGCTTCAAGGTACGCATCCCAACATCACAATTGTATTCATAACCGGATGCACAACACGTACTCAGTGATCTACAATGACTCAGGTCGTGTTCGGGCTGCTGGAGGGGCGCTTCGGGAAGAGCGAGGCGATCATATTTGCACGGGTGGCCCCTGGTGGGCAGTGATTCCCTGTTGTGCATAGAATTATCCCCTCTCTCCCACGCATCTCTTGAAGATTACATCGTTCTCACTGGGTTACTTACAGCATTGGGGCGGCAATTGCTAGTCGGCATGGGAGGCGATGGCGAAGAGTCTGCGCGGGGCGCTGAGTTTCACAATCTCGGGCTTCGTGTTTCCTCCTCATGATATCGGCAGGTTCAAGGGGCACCCGCCTCCGGAGACATATCAGCGCTGGGTCGCATACGGGCTGCTTTCCTCCCACTCCAGGTAAGCCTAACCCCTAATTCATCTCCAAATTCCGTGCCATGGCCCATGGCCTCCCCATGCTCACGTGTTGTCATATGCGCAGGCTACACGGCTCCGGCTCGTATCGCGTCCCGTAGAACTACGGCGAAGAGGCCGCGGTGACCATGGCCAAGTTCGTCAATGCCAAGCACCGGCTCATGCCGTACATCTTCAACCTCTCCATCCAGGCGCACACCACCGGGCACCCGCTCCAGCGCGCCATGCTCCTCGAGTTCCTCGGCGACCGCACGACGCACCACCTCGACCGGCAGTACATGCTCGGCCCGTCCCTGCTCGTCGCGCCGATCTTCGCGCCCACGAGCAAGGAGAGCAAGTACTACGCGCCCGCGGGGCGCTGGACGTCGTTCTTCCACCCCGCGCGCACGCTGGAGGGCCCCGCGTGGGTGACGGAGCTCGTGCCGATCGACGAGCTGCCCGTGTGGGTGCGGCCGCACACGGTGCTGTGCCTCGGGCCCGCGGGGGTGGGCCGCCCGGACTACGCGCTGCACAGGGGCGTGGACGTGCGGCTGTATGCGCTGGAGGAGGGGCGGGCGGTGGAGACGCGGGTGCCGAGTGAGAAGGGGGACGAGATCGTCGGGACTGTGCGGGCGAAGCTATCTGGAGGGGGTGGAGGCGGCGACACCCTTGATCGACGCCCGGCGCCCACCCGTATGTACATCCGACGTACGCACGCACGTATTAGTCGCGCCTCTACCCACGGCCGACCACGCGCACATACATCTCCGACCCTGGTGCTCACCCGCGCTGCTAGCGCTATACTGACATTTGTCCAAGCAATCGTATATTTGTGTATGTGTTATACATTATTGAATGGTTATTATCCCGAGATACCTGTGCCCCTAATTAGGACCCACTAAACCCCCTCTCCTACCCGATGTCACTTGCCTCTGCTCCACCACTCTCCCACTCCTTCTGCTGCTGGTCTCCGGCACAACAGCTAGCTCTACTCAGGTGTAAACCTTTAGACTCACCGACTGGGGACGAGAAAAATTGTGCGAGATAGTGTCGGATTAGAGAGGCCCACGTTATAGCTGCATACTATCCTACGACCTTACTACGTATTCTTATGTTCTTTAACGGGGTAATCGTCGACAAGTGTTTAGCTGAGTTCAGACACAAAGCACCATAGCTCACGTGGTACGAGTGGTGGTCCTATTAGAACTGCCTCGGAATCAAAGCTTGTACCAACTGCTCCGACCCTCGTAGACAATATATAGTATGACATGTTAGCTCGAGGAGTTAAACGGCTCGGGGGAATAGTCCTTGTGTCCAGTTGAGTCGGAGGAAGGCGCAGACGCGGGGAGTTCAGTGGGGGAAGCGTAGGAGCTAGGGTTTGGGTTGCTCGCTTTAA
>KV417751.1:57989-90708 GCA_001630335.1 Athelia psychrophila
CATCCCAAACCCATACGCGCTCACTTCTCATGCTCGCTCCCTTCCTCCTCGCTCGTCCCCAACATCGGCTCCAGGGGTTCGCCGAGCACAAACCGTTTCCCTCTTCCATAGTCAAATGCTCCATCTCCGCTTGCCCGTCTCCTTCTGACCTTGCGCAGCGACGAGCACTTCATCGCATCGCGAACCTTCCCACTTTTCTCGGACGACCTACGTGGCCCCAACCCTCCTGCTATGATTCCATGTGCGGGAAAAGTCTTGTCCTGAATCCAAGTGCGCATCCATGTCAATGGGATGTCGGCGTGTGCGGTGATAAGACGATGGCAAAGAGGGAGCACCGAAGACGCGAAGGGTGACGGCCAGCTCCCCTGTGTGCGATCAAGGCCAGTGATGCGTTTTCGCGGCGAGCGCGAGCATTCGCTACGTGTTCCGCACCCATGAGACCATCCATCCCATCCTTTATCAAGTTCTCGACTCCCCCTCATCCACCTCAAAGGGCGCGTACTCCTCCTTCCATAGCATATTCCCGCGGACTAGACTCGCGCCATGCTTGATCCAATCAGGCGTTACGATATGGACAGGAGAGCGGGCTGAGTTGGAGCAGGCGGAGGGTCTATGTTGTATATGTCTATTGAGTGTCCGGCAGAGGCGGTTATACACGATGCGAATCGTCTTGGGCACTTCCCAAGAACGGCAAACCTCGGACATCGTTCGAGGGCCAGCGGCGCGACTTTCTCGGCGGACATCACGACGTTCACCCCACCGCAAACGAGCATGAGATCCTCCACTGGATTGGCGTTAGTGTCACTCGTGCTTGATCTTGTCGTTTCTTACAATGATGGTGCGTGAGAGATGGAGTACGAGGAGGAAGGAAGATAGAGGAACCACACGAGGAGGGCGACAGGGTATAGCTGGCTTGGGCCGTTTGGCCGGTGCCAGGTGAGTGCGAAGGTCGAGATGGAGATTTTCTCCTTGTTCCGGGGCGGGCTGGGGAAATACCAGGTTAGCGTCATGATAAAGGGAAGAAAGGAGCAGGGAACCCGAGTAGAATGTGCGGGAGAAACAACCAGGATGCTGGGGAGAGGGGTGCAAGGGAATGCAGGGAGCGAAGACGGCAGGAACAGAGGGGGACCTGGAAGGAGGAGCAAATACTCACAGATAGCCATGATTAGCCACAGATCCAGCGCACATAACAACGAACGCACGTCGCCTGTCTGTGGTGGAAAGTAATCGCTCGAGTTGCCGGTGACAAGCATGTTCAAGTTCCGCGAAGACAGTCATTGCAATTGGAGTTGCTGTCGCTGTGCACAATCCGGTTCGTCACACCAGCGCGGGTGGCCATGGCAGTCATCTTTCTCTGAATTGTTCGAGGTCGCGAGTAAAGTTGAGACGTGCAAGGGAGGCGCCGGCTCGGATGTAACGCGCCGATGTCGAGAAATCGATCGCGAGCAGAGCAAGCCCTCTCGCTCATTTCGGATTGGGACCCCAACACGGCATCATGCATGACGCGCTATGACGCGGAATCAACTTGATCGCAGTCAAGACGTCTTCAAGTTCAAGAGTCAAGACGTGTGTTGTCAGCATTTGATTTCCAATCAAGACGCTTTTACTGTCACGTGTATTCGACTGATCGGCGCGCTCTGAGGGTCCGTGTCCTGTCAATGTTTCAACATGCCGACTCCCGAGGCTTTGCCCGAGGCACTCCTTTGCAGCAACGGACATGACCAAGCACGACCCCACCGATGACATCAGTTATGTTGATGTCGATCTTCCATTGTCATATGCAGTGAATATTCCGTTTGATATACGCGCGCTGGCCATTCAGACTAACACGCCATTTTCAGGCTGTTGGTATTGGACACTTGCGCGACTTGGACAAGTTCTGCCCTTAGAACTGCCAGGGCTTGCTCGTTACCAACGTGGCTAGGCATCTTCAGATCCTCGCTGAAATGCATCCCTAACAAACACATCTTCCAGGGTTCTGCGCCTCTGAACTCCGACTCGGACGCCTACATGATAGAAGAGAGATTCTGGGCGAAGCCCATTACCCGCTTACAACGCTCCAGGTTCTTGTCGCCATTTCCCCCCTGTCATCGTTACGGGCCAATTTACAACGCCGACCAATGGAGACCACTCGCCGCAGAAACGAAGCCATTTCCAATTCCTATGGAAGAACCTTGGAACAGGAGTGGGCTGCATGTATCGGGCGAGGAACTACGACATATCCTAGCAGTGCTACGAATGGGCTTGGCTGCTAGTTCCACTTAATCGAAATCCATCTCATCAGCTGGCCATCCTAGCATCTCACTGGCGACTCGTCAAGCCACTGGTTCACCACCGCAGGGCGCTGTGTGTCTTTCAGCCCTATGATGTCGCTATCAGTGGAGTTTTCAAGAAGAAGGGGAAGGATAAAGAGATAGGTCAAGGGTCAACCTTCACACGCCGCACTTGCGAGTGGATATGTTGATGGCAAAAGTCGCCCTTATGCACGTCCTTTGGCGTCTGAGGAATGATAGGCAAGCTACTTCCCGTTCCAATAAGCTTTCTCAGTCTTACCTTCCACAAGATAGACTCCGCATCTCCGAAGCGCGTAGTGGGCAAACTTGATTGGGGCACGGCCCCTCAGGCCACCAAACTGACTGTGACTGCCATCCCCACCCATACCACTCTACAGCGCAGGATATAACGGACATCATCGTGATTCATGAACGGCCCTCGACTCGCAGACCCGCCGACCAACTCGCTTCATCCTTCCGGCCTCCAGCACATGACTGCTCAAGCGCAATTTCTGTTCGGATTGGACCCAGTGATCCTGGGGATTCTATCTGGTCAATGCCTTCAGACCACGTCTCGAACATGTCTTCCTCGACCAAACTCTGGCTTTTCATCGCCTCCGACTGCAGGGGCGTCAACCACCCAGATCAAAGCACGCATCATGACCCATACCTACTGGATCGCCCAGAAAGTTGATGGCCGCCGCCGGAGGCCTTGTTACGGTGGAAAGAAGCATCACCTTCTCATCTTCAGGAGGTCGCATCATATGACAACACGCGCGCGATGAAGCGACAAACAGCCTCGCGGGCATCAAGGGTCGCCATATCCCTTCCCGAGCACTCTGTTTACCCGGTGCAGACCCAGACCCACGAGCACTGATGCCCCACCAAATCAACTTCAACTGTACGTGGCTGCACTCAATCGCGAGCTGGATTATGAACTGACGCGTGCGCCTGCAGTCCAGTCACTCTGTCCTATGCTCGCCGTGCCACAAAGTGATGAATGACAAGTCGACGCAACGACGGATGGAAAAGCACCAAAGGATGTAGGTACATTATACATCCTCGGTCTAAATCCCATCTGATCATGTTCCATAGCTTATATCCCTGTGCGGCGGCCACCACGACGCGAATGAGCACAGTCGTACCGGGAGGTGCCTTGTGTGCGACGCCAGCTCGTGCAGCATACACGATTCAGGAATGACACGTACCAGCAGGCAGGCAGAACAAGCACGGGCATCCGTGCCGCGGCGAGGCAGGGAGCAAGACAGTGGACGACTTCGGGCGAGGGTCAAGAAATCGGAGGTTTTTTCACATGCGAGAAGTTCATCCTCCGCCCGCAGCATCCTGCTGCTCCTCGATGGGTTTTGTGGATAATCCATTTTACAGCTTCTTACGCCTTGTTCTCGCTATCGCCATCCCTCTCCCTCCTTTGCCCAACTGCTGTTGTCCTCATGGGATGTCAGCCTTGTTCACGAGTCCTGAGCAGATGGACAACCTTCCAGCAATCCAGCACCTCTTTCGTCCTGGACAATTCTTCGGAGAACCGGTGCAACCATGCTGAAGGTCTTGGGAGCGGACCGTTTCCCTTCCGGACGTCGCACCTCTCAGCCCTCTCGTCGTCCCCTCCCGCCGTCCTCTCGACGCTTGAATAGACTCCTTTCATGACCTGGTCGCCCAGCCCAGCGGAATACACCCTCACGCCCCAGGAGCCCAAATCTGAAGAGCAGGTACACATTCAGGAGTTCGATGTCTAGCAATTGGTCACTGCTCGAGTAGCGGCGGGGCATAATTCCAGGATAAGCCTGTCATGCGGCCTGCGACCCAGTTCGACGAACGCGTGTTTTCCCAGTCTGTTTTCATTCCTCTTCGCTGCGTGCGGAATCAGATAGCCTCAATTCTCGACAGTCTTATCCGATTCCACAGACTTAGCTGAAACGCTATCCCTCCGTCTCCACATCTGCGCGTGCTTAGCGCACCCAACCAATTTGCACAGCGACTTGCCCATGCCCGATAACGCTGCGCAAAGAGTGCGATATCTAGTGGATCCAGACGCTTTGCACAGGGTCGCGAGTCTCCCGATTTTTTTTCGTGTCTGTTCATGTAAACTTAGATCCATTGATGTTGAGTATGAAATTTTAGCAATTCCAATTTGGTTCAGGCAAAGTAAAAGTGTACTACTCCGGACTTCCTTTTATTCCCGAGAGAAGGGACCAGGCTGAGAGATTGTGATATTGCATCTACGCCCAGTTCATCTTCATTGTCGTGCCTTTCCCTAGTTGAATACCCGGGCCATGCAGCGAGATGTCTCAAAATATAACATTCGAAATTCAAGCACGGCACACATGGTCAACTCCGGTCTTTCATCTGTATGCTCCATTTAGTATTCCTGCAGCCGTTTCGTTCCACCGTTAGACCAGGATGCTCGTGTTGTGGCCCAGGTCGTAATTAGAATTGTCGCAACTCGGAGGCCACAAACAATCATTTTGGTTGTCAGCCCCTTGCTCAAAATTACCCATTTCAAAATACACTCCTGCCGAGTTTCTGACATATTGCCTTTGTAGCTTCTGCTACTCGATCACGCGCAACATACACCAGATGTATGGCTATTGGGAGCTCAAACAGGCTCGAATGGCAGACCTGGGAACTGAAACTGATACGCAATTTCATAAGCACCGTTACATATAACAAGCCTACACAAAGCCTGCACCTTGAACTCCTTTGCGACTAACTTACCGCAACGATCTCCCAGGATGTCCTTTTGCCCCCGAAATGTCTCGTCCTCTCCTCCACAAGCACCCGCCAATCCACACTGTGATGAGCCGAGGTATCGTACGGAATATCGCCTGCAATGTGAGTCGGGATCCACTCTGAGAAATCCGAGATCGGATGCCTATGAAAATCTTTCTCGTTGTGCGTTGCAAGGAGAAATTGTTTAGTGATCCAGGAATTGTTAGGGTACAATTTATCTGCACATGATGGCAAGGCTGGATTGCTCAGGAACTTGATGCGAATCTGCGAGTTTATGAACGAGAATTCTGGCAAGGGATGTGACCAGGGATTTGAGTCACTAGAAACGGGTCGACGCTGACGTAAAACGAGCACATCATCTGCAAGCTCTTCATCAGAGCTGCAAGCGATTTCAGAGTCGAAAGACGCACCAATGATGTCGATGGCGAGGCCACTGGCGGCGTGATGTAACGCGCCATAACTGTCGATGAAGAACATCTGAGAAACAAAGGAAGGCAAACTTAAATTCCGTGTTCACGCCGCTGCGAACGGCTAGCAGTACCTGGGATTTGTTGTGGCCTGCGTGGCAATTGAGTCCTAGCTGGATGCCCTCGGTGTTTGCCCAATGGGTAGGGGTAAGAAAGTTGACGGTTCCCTTCTCTTGAATGAAGAAATACGAATTTTTTTCGAAGCCTATACAGGCGCTACCAGCGCTATCTAAATTCTCTGACTTAAAATGGCCGGTTGTGTCATCATCCTGCTGATGGTGGAAAGTAAATTTCAATGGCACACGAGACAGAACTATGACAGAGCATGCACTCACTGGGGCTTTGTCCCTGGTGGAAGATTCTGGTGCCATTTTGCGTTGAGTAGGCGAGGGGGCTGGTACAAGCTGCCAGCTCCTCAGCCTCAAAGTCGTATCGGCATCGTCCACGAACACCACAGTGGCATCTTCAGAAATTGCAAAATTTCCGTTCTCAAACTCGGAGAACCTGAATTTGTCTGGTAGCCCCGTCCACACCTCCAATTCTCCAGACTGTTCCAAGTAGACCCGACGCTGAGCGCTAAGGTGCAAGGTAATTTCGTCCTCGCCAACCATAATTGCTCCCTTTTGCACACTGTTGCCAGTGTCGATTCTGAATCGGGTGGGCTCTCCGTCTAAAGCTCGGATTTTGTTTTCAGCAGCATCATAGTGCCAGCATAAGGTAACGTTGGATACTGAACGGATGTAATACCTGTTTATGCAGAGAAATGGTAAGTTGTAAGGGTTATGGTCCTCTAGTTTTAAGGCATATGTTCACTCACCAGCCCCCGCTGACATGGTCGGTAATCTCTTGAGGAGGAATAATAGTCGTACCGAGCTCGCTTTTGTCGTTCAGCTGAGTAAAAAACATGCGCCCTTGAAACTTGTCCGCGATAGGTTTGAACTGTGGCATATCAAAAAAGCCGCTCAAGTTGCATTGGATGGCGTCATAGGTGTATAACTGAGGAGCCATGCGTTTGATAAACCTTGCATGGACACTGGTAGACACTGCCCTCCACCACTCATCAGCAACGGTGCGACTCGCGAAAACACCCAGCAAGCTCCACGTCCCCTCCGCAGCAACTTCCTATTGCAAGTGATTGATTAGTATCGAAGATATACCAGGTAGTCTGGCTCACACACATTTGATATGTAAGCATAAAACAGCGGCATCCCGAACGATATCGATGGGCAAGGCAAGGTCAATCGAGATGAATCGACGATAGGATCAAGTTCCGAATGTGTGAACCCGGCCGCGGCAGACTGCAGTCATTCTATAGGTACACCTGAGTCCTTACCTGGAAGTTGGAACCCAGCTGAGTTTGAAAACCTGTACAAACAAATGCAACAGCGCCAAACAACGTTGCCACAACAGCGCGTCGGCCTCTCGGCTTCTCGCGCGATTTTTGATACGACTCGAGCCCACATGGTTCATTTCAGCCACTAAATCAGACTAAATCATGTCAAATATTATGTACTCTCAGCTGTGCCCGCACATCCAAGTCAATGCAAGTTTACAAAAAGGGTACGACGGGCAGACATAAACGGCAATAGCAAGGACAAATAAGCTACATACATATCATCGGTATGTCTTCGCCATTGTCCTTTACTCTCAGAGTCTCACGCACAAAGCGTTGTCCCTCCATTCAGATTCAACCACATGCGTGCACCACCACACCAACCAAGGCTCCAGAGTTTTCCCTCACCGTATCCCTAGTTCGTCGTCGTGAATGAGGATGATGGCGGAGTAGGTGGTAGCATATATGAGATTGGAGGCTGGAGGCTGGATCTGATGAATTTACTAGCGAGAGGTTTGTGAGGATATGAATGACGACAAATGCTAATGACGAACCTGTGTTGTGTTGCGACATACAAGTGATGTACTCCAGGTTGTTCCACTCGATGTTCACGAATGACTGGCGGTTTGTTGTATTTGGGCAGGCTGCCGCCCCGGCTTAAGTGTCTTTGGACAACATGCATGCTCCCATCGTCTGCCGCCCTCGCAAAGCAATGTACACCTTCCAGTATGGGTGTGCCTCGGCTCACTGGTGACATTCCGTGCGGTTCGGAAACACCGCCAAGTTCCAACCCCGCTTTCGCGTCTGGATGCGATCGCAAGATCGGCGATGCGCGTTGCTTCTGTGCGACTGGTTCCATTGCGGGAGGTGAAGCAGATGTCGGGGTGATATAGAAACCCGAGTGTGGTGCTCATAAGCTCCCAAATGCGCATCTTCTGGAACGATCCGAGTTCACAGATACCGGCGAGCGCTGCAAGTACTTTGGAAACTGCCGTTTCCTCCACATCTGCAGACCATGCGCATGAGTACATAGACATGATGGTACAGACGAACAGCATACCAGATAGCGCCTGAACCATCAAATGCAGTATATACACCAATAAGCTCCTCCCCTATGCGCATGCAATGCTCTCGAAGAACGCATGCCGCAAGAGCCAATCACGATCGTTCAAATAAGCTATAATGTGATTGAGGAGAACGTCGTTAGTCCACTGCCGCCCGAGGAAGATACACATGGACGATATGTTGTGGAACTTGGCACGCTTGACGACGCTGGATGTATCCACGAGAAGTGCGGAAAGACGGTCGTGGATACCAGTTTACAGGCCTGCCAAGCTCCTAGGACACCTACCATTAAAGATCATTGATATCAGGATTGAGACGATGGAGACAAATGAATGAAAGGACGAACCTCGTGATGCGCATCATCAAACTCCCCACCTCAGCAGTCAACTTGAATATGCCATTTGCCTTCAGCGCCTGGGGTATCTCAAGATACCTCGCTGCTATCGTCTAAGGTGATATAAGCTCACTGGCAGGAATGCACGGGGGAGAATAGATACGCACCCTAACGCCCTCGTCTTCGATTGCGCCCAATATCAAGGTGCCATCGACGAAGAGCTCGCCCTCCCGGGACTTCAAGAGCTGCCGAGCATGCACTGTGAATCCAGGCGCGTCCTCGACAAACAGCTCTGCAATCACGCATCCTGCGCCGAACACGTCCATCGCCCCATTGACCACCCTTCTTCTTCCCCGCTCTCTCCCATATCGCCATCAGCCATCACTGTCTCCACTGAATCTGGAGTGGGCGATGACACTTGCGATGACCGACGACCGACGGCAACAACGATGAAAGGGCCACGGAGGAGTCACCCGGACTTCAGCTAGGAGTCAAGAGTGGGAAAGGGAAGGGGCGCAGTGGGCAGTGGGTTGCCTGAGGGAACGGAGACATGCGTGATGAGTGCGGAGATTGTCATGTTCGGGGGGACTGCGCGCACCTGGAGTTTACTAAGAGCAGCAGCGATTGCATTCTGCACAAAAGGCGCAACCTCTCTCATATTCCAACCACCCCTTCGAGCGGGAAAGTTCCCTTCGTATCGAGCTTCCTGCAGCTCGCAACCAGGCCAACGTTCTTCCAAAGGAATTGGAGATGGTTTCGTTCCTTCACGTTCGAGATCTACATTGGTGGGCGACACAGCTTCGCCCGTGACGATAACCAGAGAAATAATCGAGGTATGAGCCTCGTCGAGGCCGAAGAAGCGTTGTATGCGGCCAATTGGTTGCGCCCAGAATCTCTGTTCTAGGAGAAATTGATGAAGGGTTGGTCAAACCAGTTGTCAATGCGAAGTTTCAAGCAGCACATGCAGGAGTCAAAGTCGGAGATCAGATGCGCGTAGCTCTTGGTGTACGATGGAGGTGGATGGTACTAGGTCGAGGTTGACTTGAGGAAGGAAATTGATGATGTACAGAAGAAGATAGCATAGCTGGGGAAGAGTACAAGGAGGGCGTCAGTGCCGAGTATGAAGATGGCAGAAAGAGATAGAAGCGGACAGTAGAAGGGGTGAAGTGAAGGAGATAAGCTCATACTGTACCATTTCGAATGGTTCGTCAGGCCTTGTGACCTGTGACTTTTTCGACCAGTTCGTCACCTCGTCAGGTCAGGCTGTGACCTGTGACATCAACCGATTTTCGTCTTCGGCAGGGCGCGCCACCGGGACATCTTGGATGCAGTTTTGAGCCTGTAAATGATATTCGGCGCCCTCCTCCCTCCGAGTCTACACAATGAAGGACTCTTCTATGCTAGCAAGTTTACAAAACTTCCACCACTTTTTTCGCATTCCTACAAATGTGGTAGAGGCGCTATTGCCTGGACCCTCCCTATCTGTCATGGACTTCCTCGAGTTCAAGCTGTCCATCATCAGCTCGGCATCACAGGACCTCTCGCCTGCAACATTCTTCAGTACGGATAATGCAAACATCTTCGAAACAAATGTACTGCAAGGAATAGTGGTTCGGAGAGGGTCCTGAAAGAGCTTGGCGAAGCTTGCAAGATTTAGATTTATATGTGTAAGTAATACAACCATCTGGATTCTGTATGCGAGCCAGATCCTGAGTGGCAGAAACCCCAGATTCACGTCTGTGGTACGACTAGTGATCACGTCTCGGCTGTCCTGGCACGGGGCGCGATTTTGGCGCTTCTCGGTGCGATATCAAGCGATTTTGGCGATTTTCCTAGACTTGTTTGTGAATTTCGTCAAAGTCGCCTGTGACCTGTGACATGTACTGATTTTCGTTTTCGTCAGGAGGGCCTGTGACCCGTGACCGACGAATCATTCGAAATGGTACAGTAGGGTCGTGGAACGAAGATCACTGGCCAGCTGGGCACAAAGCTTACGCACCGTTTAGCATAGTAAACCTCTCATTCAGAGCAATCATAGGGATCAGCCTGGCATCTTCCGGGGTTCGCGGCGGAGGGTAATCTGGCAGTTGGTGTGTTACTCTGCACGAGTCCGAGGAGACACGCCAAGCTTGTGCACGTGGGCGCTTGCCGATGTCGGGGCATTGGGTTGGCGCACAACGACGTCGACGCTCATCTCGTCGCGCCCCGGCTGGCGTCATAGGTTAAAAATGCCAAATCGACAACCTTTACTGTAATCATTCCAGGTCGACCAAGAGCGATTAAATATTCAATATTAATGTTCACAGCCCACAAGGATATGAAGTTATTGCTAGCGGTCCGACGCATTTCCGCATCCACACGCGTCTTTCATCGCCACAGCATTGGCAACGTGCTTACCCGCCCTCATCCCGCCACTTCCCCTCTCTCCAGAAGGACCGGCGACGCAGGACAAGTCAGTTGCAAAGCACAGGCTCATTTCTCGAACGTGCATTATGCGACGCTGTCCCACCGCCGTCCAAATGGCAAGATACTTTGAATTCGAGGGTGCTAATCATCTCCTAATACTTGGAAGGAGATGCGCCGGTGTAAGGTAGGCAGTGTAAGATGATTGATTGCTGTACCATGATTCTGGCTCATCGCAATATTAATATGTTTCTTTAGACCAGCTAAAACCACAGCCCTCGAGACTTTGATGTGCTTCGGAGAGCCTCGAGGACTCAGATGAAATGTAATCTCCGAGCCTGCCTGCATATTTCATCCAATTCCGAGCGGGTTCGGGTTCGACATAGGTGACACAAGGCTTTACAGGATGCCGCGCTTATCCTCACTCACTACTTAATAGGATCATCCAAAATGATCCAATTGTCCATCCTTTGTGCCCTGACTAGTACTTAGTACATTGACGTCTACTAGATTCTCTGTTCTTCTCACTACGAACACAAATAACCGCGGTTCGTTATTGCGATCATGGATTCGGATGAACACTCAGAATATACACTACGTGGTACGTCAAAATGTTGTTCCAGTGATGTTGGACTCATGATGGGCTTGTGAAGTTGGTGCGGCTGAATGGACTCGCGACCCAAAGGACCAAGAAGATGATGATGATCTGTATGTGGAAGTCAGCGTCGATGGTACAAGACAGGTGCTTCGCACTATGTACACGAAGACCTCCCATTGGGACGAAGATATAAACATGTGAGTTTTATAGTGGCGCTCAGCAGAACTCATTGTCTTATCGTCACGTTCCAACAGTACGGGGTGTCTTTCATCAATCATTAGGATCGACATCAAGAGCGTCGTGTACAATAGTTCCGAGAGCCTTAGCATAGCTCGAGTGCACACCAACCTTGCAAATCTGCTGGAAACTTGCGCGGACGGTGATGGTGAGTCCTGATCATACTTGTTTCTATCTGAGGGCTCATGACCGCAATTATAGCGGCTGCTTTGGAGCTCGCCATCGCACCTTTAGTGTCTGCCACGATAGCTCAGGTCACAGTGACGGATGTTGGCCACGGCCTGAAATACCTCACTCCAGACAGTATGGGCATCATTACCGTGAAACTTTCCCGGCCAGCGCATAACCCTACCAGCCTCCCCCAACTACCGAATATTTGTGCCGAGCCCACGCCGCAGATGGGCGATCCGGAGGTGATCACCGCGGTTGAAGTTGCCCCTCCCCCTCAGGGCAGCAACGTCGGTTCGCTGGTAGCTTCCATTCAAGAACCGGAACGAATTAGGTGCCGAAAATCTGGTTGCCACCAAGGCGGTCATCGACCCGAATGAACGCTCGAATTTTCTGCTATTTGGTAAGTCAAGATTTTCCTATTCAAAGTGCGCTCCTGTCCTAATGTTAAATGTTGGAAGTCGGTGCGGCTGAATGGACTCGCGACCCAGGGGCGCAAGAAGATAATTATGACCTGTTCGTGGAGGTCAAGGTCGTTGGCTCAAGAGAGGTGCATCGGACAATGTACACGAGGACCGCTAGATGGGACGAAGATCTAAAAATGTGGGTTTCATAGTGGTGCTCAGCAGCACTCATTGCCTTATCGTCACATGCCAACAGCACTGGATGCCTTTCATCAATCGTTAGGATCGAAATCAGGAGCGTCGCGCACAATAGCTCCGAGAGTCTTAGTGTAGTTCGAGTTGACATCGGCCTGCAAAATCTACTAGAAATGTGTGCGGATGGTAATCGTGGGTTTTCATCTGATCCGTTATTTTATGAACGCTCATGAGCTCAATTATAGCAGCAGCCCTGGGTCTCGCCATCGCACCTTTAGTGTCTGGCGTGGTAGACCCTGCCGCGGGGGCGGCGGGTCACATGGACTCAAAACACTCCGCTCCGGACAGCATAGGTCTCATGGCCGTCAAGCTTTGCAGTACAGTGTCCGTACCGCAGATGAGCCAGCTCGAACGGAGGATTCCCGAGGACGTTGAAGAGGATCTCAAGATTGTGAACTTGGAGCAAGCCCTCGCGCTCACTTCGTATTGGGACCCTAACATGCCAGCCCTTCTCAACAACATCGGTGTCGGCTATATCAAGCGCTTTGAGCGGCTCGGGGATCTCGCTCGATCTCGAGAATTCGATTGTGAGATATCGAGCAAGCCCTCGCGCTGACTCCCGATGGCCACCCCGACAAGCCAAGCCGTCTCACAAACCTCGGCAACGGCTATCGCACGCGCTTTGAGCGGCTCGGGGATCTCGCCGATGTCGAGAATTCGATTGCGAGCTATCAGCAAGCCGTCGCGCTGACTCCCAACGGCCACCCCGACAAGCCAGCCTATCTCACAAACCTCGGCAACGGCTATGGGACGCGCTTTGAACGGCTCGGGGATCTGGCCGATGTCGAGAATTCGATTGCGAGCTACCAGCAAGCCGTCGCGCTGACTCCCGATGGCCACCCCGACAAGCCAAGCCGTCTCACAAACTTCGGCAACGGCTATGCGAGGCGCTTTGAGCGGCTCGGGGATCTCGCCGATGTCGAGAATTCGATTGCGAGCCATCAGCAAGCCGTCGCGCTGACTCCCGATGGCCACCCCGACAAGCCAGCCTGTCTCACCAACCTCGGCAACGGCTATGGGAGGCGCTTTGAGCGGCTCGGGGATCTGGCCGATGTCGAGAATTCGATTGCGAGCTATCAGCAAGCCGTCGCGCTGACTCCCGATGGCCACCCCGACAAGCCAGGCTGTCTCACCAACCTCGGCAACGGCTATGTGAGGCGCTTTGAGCGGCTCGGGGATCTGGCCGATGTCGAGAATTCGATTGCGAGCCATCAGCAAGCCGTCGCGCTGACTCCCGATGGCCACCCCGACAAGCCAGCCTGTCTCACCAACCTCGGCAACGGCTATGAGCAACGGCTCGGGGATCTCGATCAGAATTCGATTGCTATGCAAGCCGTCGCGCTGACTCCACCACCCACAAAGGCATCTCACAACCTCGGCAGGCTATGCAGCTTTGAGCGCTCGGGGATCTAGCGTGTCGAGAATTCGATTGCGAGCCATCAGCAAGCCGTCGCGCTGACTCCCGATGGCCACCCCAACAAGCCAGTCTGTCTCTCAAACCTCGGCAACGGCTATGAGAGGCGCTTTGAGCGGCTCGGGGATCTCGCCGATCTCGAGAATTCGATTGCGAGCCATCAGCAAGCCGTCGCGCTGACTCCCGATGGCCACCCCGAGAAATCACAATTACTCTTCAACCTCGGTCAAACTCAATCTATGGCCTGGAATCACACCCACGAAGAATCTAATCTTCATGATGCAGTATTGACCATGCAGTCAGCTGCAAAATCACTAGGGGGGTCTCCCCGTGATATGCTGGATGCATCTCGCTCATGGGCAAGGCTATCTTTATTGTCACGTGACATACCCTCCGCGTTGGACGCATTTCGCACAGCTATAGAAATTTTACCCCAAATTGCGTGGCTGGGATTGGATATTGGTTCTCGACAAGATTGGTTAGCAAGGGAGAAGCCAGAGGAACTGGGCTGCATGGCAGCAACATGCGCCATCCGGCTTGGTAGATTCGAAGAAGCAGTGGAGCTGCTGGATATGGCTCGCTCAGTATTTTGGCAACAGGCTTCATCGGTGCGAAGTAACCTACAGGACCTGAATGCAGAGTGGCCAGATTTGGCAAGGGAGCTCGAGACAGTGTCGAAGCAATTGGACACCAGCAGCTTTTCTGGCCTTTCTACCACCTCGTCAGACACGAAATTTTTCGAGCTTCAACTGGCAGGTCATCGTCGCCTAGTTCTGAGGCGGGAATCGCTGATAAAGGAGATAAGGTTAGTTCCAGGGTTCGAATTCTTTCTCAAGCCGACCCCTTTCAATCGGCTCCGTGACGCTGCTGCTGCTGGACGCGTCGTCATCATCAACATTAGCAAACTTGGTACCGATGCACTCGTTTTTGACCGCACCAATTCCATTCGCCATGTACCATTGTCAAGAGTCGATGTGGCAAAGTCGTTCAAACACAACGGCGACATAGGGCTGAAGCGAACCAGAGCGGGTGATACGGTAGATCAGGAGCCCTCCTTGACGCTGCCTGAGGCCTTGGATAGCATTGACCTCGACACCCTCAAACCAGCGAAAGAAACAGACCTTACCCCCTCCGACGATCCGGCGCAGAGGCAAGGAAGGGCTGACATCACGGAGGATCATCAGAGCTCCCGGACGTTGCCTCGGGTCTGGCAACGCATCCTTAAACCAATTTTGACCGGGGTCGAAATTCCCCTGCAGCCCATACATGACGGAGTTCCTCCACATCGCATCTTCTGGTATCTCACTGGCCCCCTCACTTTCACCCCTATCCACGCCGCCGAGCATATCAGCGAGCTCGTCGTGTCCTCCTACGTAACAACCCTGAGCTCACTCGCTGAGGCACAGAACCGGCAGAGCGAGGCTATTTGCGGACCTCCGGTGTTGCTTGCGATCAGCCAACCCGACACCCCAGGGCAATCGCCCATTCCCCATGCCACAGACGAAGTCAACACGGTTGTGCAAACAGCTTCGGCAGCAGGTTGGCCAGCAGGGAGATTACAGCGCTTTGACCGCGCCCAAGCCACCATTAATGAGGTCTCCACCGCGCTGAACTCGTGCTCTTGGGTGCACTTTGCGTGCCACGCAATGCAGCATGCAACCGACGGCATGCAGAGCGCATTCGCGTTGCATGATGGAAGACTAAAGCTTTCAGTGATCGCAGCCAAGCGACTCCCTTCCGCTCGATTTGCGTTCCTTTCAGCGTGCCAGTCAGCATCTGGGCTAGAAGATTCCCCCGGTGAAGCCATACATCTCGCCGCAGGGATGCAATTCGCCGGATTCTCCAGCGTGATTGCCACCATGTGGAGTATTCGGGATGAGGATGCTCCCATCGTTGCCAAGCACACGTACGCATACCTCCTGCGAAACGGCGTGGATAACATCGATTTGACCGAAGGAGCCGCCGCCTTGAATCACGCTGTGTCGCAACTTCGAGAAGATCCAACTGTGACGATGGAAAGATGGGCGCCGTTCGTGTACTATGGGGTTTGATGAGCTTGGTAAGTTTTTCTCTTAAATGTGCAATATGGGTTAAACTTACAATCACATCCGTTATAGCCAGCAGCCTTTCTTTGATTCTGCGATGCGCTGAAAACCGTTTGTTATTTGTATGATGTCGTCTTCTACATAGGACTTGCCTGTTATTTACTTTCTGCGAAATTTGCATTCATTCATTTTGTGCCAACTCCTTGAAATGAACGACGTAGACACTGCGCTCACAGAGCATCAGATTATAAATCTGCACGAAACAGCAAATGTCCCTTGTAGTACTTGCTTTGTTCATGAGTTTTGTAGAAAGCGTTCGGCGTGCGCTTACATCCGTGTTCACACAAATGAAGGGTTTGCAAATAACGCGATATTGGCGATGGCATATGTTATGACATGATGCATTGCTATCATCAAGGTACACATGGCCAAGAAACAGGCTCCTGCGTGCAATCCTAGAGTTAAAATGAACATTAACATCTCTAAATGAAGTGGACATGTCAGGCTCACCCGGCGTGCAATCCTGTCTCTCGCTATCGAGCTCGTCTCTTTCTTTCTCCGAGGTAGGGCGTATGCTATTTCAGGTCGGAAGGTCTGCGATAGTGGTAGATTGGCCAGCAAATAATCATGTGTCTCGATTAGAACGGTCGCAGTTGGCACTCGAAAGCTTGCGCAAGTTGCAGTCTGGCCTACTGATTGATGATTGATGCACATGATGCTTGGTCCTCATTGATTAAATGGTTGTTCGCGTTGGTCACGGGGCAGGATGTGCCACGATGATACAGTGTGCCTCGTCTTGGAAAGATGAGTGTTTGCAGTCTGAAAAAGAGCAGTTTCAAAGGACACCGTGGATGTAGCTTTAACCATTGCCGATGTGTGTTAGGCGGAACTCGAACCGTGTCCATATCTTCATGCTGTTGATGTTTGAGTATGGCAACCGCAAGATCGCCAGTTCCTCGGCTTTTTGTGGTGACCTCCTTGATCCGTTTGAGCAGCACAGCTGAGGGCCGCCATTCAAGCATTACACTTGAGCGGCAAACATAAACTAGTATGGTAGTAGAGCTCCGTTTGCTGCAGTGGAGAAGACGTCATTCAACACCTGGCGCGGTCCGGCGCAGCTATGTAAGGAATCCCGAGCCCCGACGTCGTCAACTTGTTCAGGACGCGTATGTTGTCACGTGCATTCGACCGGACGCTGCAGCGCTGTTTCAAGTTGCCGACTCCCAACCTTCGCAGCAGCGGACATGGCCAAGCACGATCCCAACGATGACATCAGTTCTGTCGACGTCCTCCATCGCGATCATCATATGCAGTGAGTATTCCGTTCAATTTGTTTTGCGCTGGCCGTTCGGACTAACACGTCATTTGCAGGGCTGTTGTCGTTAGACACTTGCGCGACTTGGGCAAGTTCCACCCTTAAAACTGTCAGGACTTGCTTGTCATTAACGTGAACCGCTTCAAATCCGAGCTGAAATGCATCCCTAACAAACGCATCTTCTAGGGTTCTGCGCCTCTGAATTCCGACTTGGACTCCTACATACCATGCCGCCTCGACCTTCATGTCGACGACTGCTTCCACCAACCCATCATCGCTTGCTCGCAGGAGAGAGATGGGCGAAGCTCATTGACCGCTTATCCCGCTACTTCTGTCTCAATCGACGAGGCCCATCCCGCCATTGTTTCCCTTGGTATTGTCGCGGGCGAAGCTGTAATGCCGACCAATGAAAACCTCTTTTGCCGCAAGGGAACGTGAACGAACGACACCATTGCCAATTCCTCTGGAAGAACCTGTGGAATAGGGGAGGTCTGCACGCATCGGGCGAGGAACTACGGCAAATCCCAGCGATGCTACCAATAGACTCGACTGCTGGTTCCTCAAGCGAAATCCTTCTCATCCGATGCCCATCTTACCCCCGATATCTTCTCGGGTTGCTGGTCCACTACCGCAGGGCGCCATATGTCCATCAGCCCTATGATACCGCTTCGGAATTTGCTTATAGTGCTGAACAACGCATTGGATCAGTGGAGTTCCAAGAAGAAGAGGGGGAAGGATATAGAGGCAGAACAAGAGTCAACTTTCACACGTCAGACTCGCGAGTGGATAGGTTGAAGGCGAAAGTCGCCGCTATGCATGCACTCCCTCTTTCTCCCTGGTGAAGAATCGGTTCACCGGTGCTGAAGGTCTTGGGCAGCTAACCGCTTCCTTTGGGGACGTCGCACCTCCCAGCCCCCTCATCGTCCCGTCAATGCCTGAATGTATGCCTTCCAGGACCTGGGGTCGTCCCCGACGCTGTCGGCATGACCAGATGTCGAGACGCATGCCCTGTCGACCGCGAGCCCCTCGCCATCCTCGCCGAGGCCGCCCTCGATATCGTCTCTGTTGACTCGTTGCAAGGCAATCCTGTCTTCCAAGTGGAGATAGTCCAATGGATCAAGAGATCAAGAACACATATCCGACCCTTGAAGTCATCGCGGGCAACGTCGTGACGCACGAGCAGGCTGCTACGCACATCGCCGCGGGGGCTGATGTTCTGGGCACTGGAACGAGCCCAGGGGGCATTTGCGATACGCAGGAGATCAGGGTTGTCGGGCGGCGGCAGGTCACCGCCGTTTGTGCAGTTCCGGGTGCGAAGCGAAGTGCCGTGTGTCCGTCATGGCGGACTAGGGTATCCGCAATGTGGGGCATGTCGTAAAGGCACTCGCGCTGGGGGCAGGAGCGGTCAAGATGGGAGTGTCAGCCGAGATGACGGAGGCGCCAGGGGCGTACTTTTACCACAGGGCAAGCGGACGAAGCCGCAGTGCGGGATGGGCAGTCTCGAGGCGATGGAAGAGGGGAAGCCGTCGTCAAGCCAAAGGTGAACGGAAGGCCCGGCTCGAACAAGCACGACGCGAAGCCGAAACCAAGCTCGCACGATAGTGCTACAACTGCGCGACATCTCAGCGGCATCGGCGGTGGAGATTGCACATGGCATCAGTGGGAATGTGTGGGACAGGTGCAATGTCAAGTCGTTCGTGCCCTATCTCTACGTGAGCGTCCTTCATTCTCTGCAGGATTGGGGCGGACACTGTCAGCGAGTGAAAGGAGGGTGTCACTCAGTGGCAGGACCGCGAGCGCGGAGGTGGAGGGTGTGGTGTGCATGGGCTCAACTCACACACGCAACGGTTGTATGCATAGATCATGTATACGGATCGATCAATGCATTTTTGCGTGCATTGACCTCTTTCTATAACTTCCATCCTCGATCGTGCGAATATCTGCGCAGGCAATCATTCAGATCACATCTTCCTCAACGCAGTGCGCACAATCTCTTGCTTTTGCGTCCTCTCACTTATGTCAGGCTTTCACCTCTTGGATTTGAAGCCACCGCTGGACCGGTCATTGAGCATTTGATTATCACTCTTTCCAACTTGAATTCCTTGATGACAATATGTATCGCGAATGAATTGCTGATGATAGGGATCGCCCTGTTTTGGCCAGTGCGCTTCCAAAGGCGGTATGTACGCCACTCGGCCGCGTTAAATCCTTCGCAAATAATCTCAAGCCACGCGCTGTTTGCTCTGCTCCATACGCTTCCACTCATAGTGCATGTCTTCCAAAGACCAAGAAGAGGGGAAATCCCGTTTCCCGCTGCTCTTCTCCTACGTGACTATCAAAATCAACCCTGTCAAGAGTGTGGAGATATTGGAGGATGATCAGGCCACCGCCGCAGCGCAAGACGCGGTTAGCAAAGTCTATATAGGCTATCTCTCTTTTGTATGTATATTCTTATCTGCATCTATTTGGAGGGAATTGGTTGAACGTTCGTAGTACGGAGACTGGATAGATACCGAGGATCGCGAGCATTCCGACTACCTGATCCACCTGCTACGATCAGGTCTCCCAAAGTCATCGCCGGATGAGTGCATCGAAGAACACATGTGCTCACCCGTCTTCCCGAACACCGACCACCCGTCTCGCGAGCCTCTCATGCCGAGTGCCCCTCTGCCAATCGGTTGGACCGATTGCTACCATGCGTCTTTTGAAACGGTGTCCCTCCGTGTCCCGGTCAGCTACGGAAAGAACGCCTCGCCCATTAAGCTGCCTTTAGTGGCTCAGGCCAAGCACATTGCTGCTATTAGCGAGGACGATGCGCGTAGAGCGAAATTGATGCAAGCATCACAAGGGGCTAACTTGGTGCCAATGGCTGCATTTCGAGAACACGCCCCTCCCCCCACATCTAGCGAAGAGCAGGACAGCTTCGTCGCCTCGCGACAGTCTGCCTCATCCGGAAGACGTACCGTCTCTATTGCTTCTGTGGATGACGACGACACATCGAAACCCGTGCCACCCCCTATTGCGGCCATATCTTATGATATTGCTGCTGTACCGTCCATAGAAGACCCTCAGGACCTCTTGGCAGAGATCAAACTCATAGAAGTGTATGTCCACTGCTATCATGATGCCATGTTTATCCCGCTGTATACTGAAGGAGCAACCCAGATTATACCACGAAGCATACGCGCGAGCACCGGCGAAAAGAGCGCGTGCCAAAGAAGAACTGGCCTATGCTATCGAGAAAGCCAAGAAGCTTGATGAGGCCACCTTCAATCACTCCCGGTCCAAGCGCAGCTTGATACCTCAAGTGAAGGACCATGCGCTCCCTCAAGCAAATCTGAGTGTCGCCCAAGAAAGTGCCCCAAGCTCTAACAGCAATCCGATCCATAAGGTTGTGGCATTCTTTCGTAAAATCTCGACTCTGTGCCGTTCCTGCTAAACCCGCTAAAAATTTGCCTGGGACTCTCGTCGCTTCAGAGAAGAAAGTGTGCCGGAGCGGGGGGAAAGGGATGGGCCGCCGCGTGGTGTTGGCACTGAACGGCCGCGGGCGAGAGGTATGGTTTAGTTTCGTGGTTCTTGAGCACACATACTAAGCGGTTGGTCCTGCTTTGCAGGTATTTCTGAAGCTGGGTCTAGCCCTTAAAAGGACGTCACTCTGAGTGAATGGCGTGCCGTGGTCAATGGCAAAAGCATCGTTCAGCCCTGTCGTCCACGTCTAGATCCGTCACGACGATTGAAAACTGTTGCTTTAACGCCGAAGATCTTGGTTGGAGGGCTATATATTAATACGCTATCATAATATTTACGACTATTCAAGTGTAAACGGGAATGTGACTCGCATCGACCTTCAAATTAAAGGAACGATTAAGATGCAGCCAAATACGATAAAAATAATAATGCGCACCTGTGCGTGGAATTTTCAGGCTCGGAGCTCAGCACCGCCGTTCGTTCCACCTTCACGATATCCCACACCCGCACTCTTCGATCCTCTGACCCGTTGATCAGGAAGCCCTCCCCGAAAGCCGGTGATTGGGGATTGCCTTCACTCGCGAACTCACTCGCTTCTACCCTGTGACCCGACTGGTGCCCACCGAGTTCTGTGCCGACGATGGTTGCAAGTACAGCGGGTGAGTGTGTGGATGAAGATGCATCTTGGCCGGAGGAGCTTGAAGACGAGGTATGTGAGCGCTTGATGGGAAAGCCTTGAGATCCCGCTCCAGCCGCGCAGTATCCCATACTTTGATGGTCTTGTCGTCCGAAGAGGAGACGAAGAACATGTGGTCCGAAGACACCGCGTGCAATCCGAGATGAGGGATGAGTTGCTTCTGTGTGTGGAGTGATATAGAAACCCGAGTGTGGCGCTCATAAGCTCCCAAATGCGCATCTTCTGGAACGATCCGAGTTCACAGAGACTGGTGAGCGCTGCGGGTACTTGGAAAACTACCGTTTCCTCAACAACTGTACACTATACACATGAGTACATGAACATGGAGATATAGACGAATGACATACCAGAAAGCGCCTGAATCATCAAATGGCGTATATGCTCCTCGAAGCTCCTCGACCCTGCGCACGCAGCCACATCAAGAATGCTCTCGAAGCGCACATACTGCAAGAGCCAAGCTCGTCCAAACACGTTATCATGTGACTGGAGAGGACGTCGTTGGTCCACCGCTGCCCGAGGAAGATACTCAGGGAGGATATGTTGTGCGACACGGCACACTTAACGACGCTAGATGGATCCACGAGAAGCGCGGAAAGCCGGTCTTGGACACTAGTTTGCAGGCCTGCCAAGCTCCCAGGACACCTACCATTAAGGGTCATTGATATCAGGATTGAGACGCTGGAGACAAATGAGTGAAAGGACGCACCTCATGATGCACATCATCAACCTCCTTTGCCTTAGTAGTCAACTTGAATATGCCGTGTGCCTTCAGCGCCTGGGGCATCTCAAGATACCTCACTGCCATCGTCTAAGGTGATATAAGTTCACTAGCAGGAATGCACGGAGAAGAATAGATACGCACCCTAACGCCCTCGTCTTCGATTGCGCCCATCGACGAAGAGCCCTCCCGGGACTTCAAGAGCTGCCGAGCATGCGCTGTGAATCCAGGCGCGTCCTCGACAAACAGCTCTGCAATCACGCATCCTGCGCCGATGCAATCACGCATCCTGCGCCGAACACGTCCATCGCCTCATTGGCCACCCTTCTTCGTCCCCACTCTCCCACATCGCCATCACTGTCCCCACTGAATCTGAAGTGGGCGATGACACTTGCGATGACCGACGACCGACGGCAACAACGATGAAAGGGCCGCGGAGGAGTCACCCGGACTTCAGTTGGGAGTCAAGAGTCGAAAAGGGAATGGGCGCAGTGGGCAGCGGGTTGCCTGAGGGAGTGAAGACATGAGTGATGGGTACGGAGATTGTCGTGTTCGGGGGGACTGCGCGCACCTGGAGTTGGTTGAGAACGGCTGCGATTACCGTCTTCGCGAAGGACGCAACTTCTCTCATGTTCCCACCACCTCTTCGAGCGGGAAAGCTTCCTTCGTAGCTAGCTTTGGGTAGCTCGCGAGAACGAGCAATGTCGGCCAGAACATCGCGGCCAGTACAAGGTTCTTCTAGATGAATTGGAAATGGCTTCGTTCGTTCACACTTCTCCGGCGGGGGTCTCCATTGGTGGGCGATACGGCTTCGCCTGTGATGATAAAAACGGAAACAATGGCGACATGGGCTTCGTCGAGACCGTAGAAGCGTTATAACCGGTCAATCAGCTGCGCCCAGAACCTCTTCTACGAGAATTTGATGATCGATCGGCCAAAGCAGGAGTCGATGTCAAGCTTCAAACGGACCATGTAGGTCGGAGATCAGATACACGTAGCTCTTGGCGTACGATGGAGTTGGATGGGTACTAGGTAACTAGGTTGAGGTTGTTTTGAGGAAGGAAACTGACAGTGTGGTGAAGATGATAGCATAGCTGGGGAAGAGTACGAGAGCGTCAGTATTGTGTATAAAAGTAGCAGAAAGGGATGGAAGAGGACAGCAGAAAGGGATGGAAGAGGACAGCAGAAAGGGAGAAGCGAAGGAGATAAACTCGGGTCGTGGAACGAAGATCAAACAAAGATCGCTGGCCAGCTGGCTTGGACAAAGCTTGCTACGCCGTTTAGCATATATAGTAAACCTCCCATTCAGAGCAATTGTGGGCATCAGCCAGGCATCTGGACGGGCCGGACTTCGCGGCGGCGGGTAATCAGGCGGCGGGCGTGTTGCTCTGGACGAGCCCGAGCCTCGAGGAGACACAAGCCAAAGCTTTGGTAACCGCATTGGAGGCCGGGCACAGTGCACGTGGGCGCTCACCGATGTTGACGCGTCGGCGGGTGCACAACTTGAAAACGACGTCGACGCTTATCAATGTCATCTCGTCGCGCTCAGGCGACGGGAACAGCCCTGGCCGGCGGCCCAATCGACAGCCTTTACTGTAAACATTACCGCTGTCGGTCGACCAAGAGCAACTCAATATTCAATATTTACAGCATGCAAGGATATCATTGCTAGCGCCTTAAATTTTAGGTCCGACGCATTTCCGCATCCCATCGTCACAGCATTGGCAACGCGCTTACCCGCCATTGTCTTTTATGATTTTGGCTCATCGCAACATCAATGTGTTTGTTTAGGAGGTAAAGCCACACCCCTCGGGGACTTTCATGTACTCCGGAGCGCCTCGAGGACTCGGAAAGATGCAGGCGGGCTCGGTGATTACACTGCATCTAATTCTGAGCGGGTACTGGTTCGACATAGGTGGCACACGAGGCTTTACAGGATGCCGCCCTTATCCTCGGGATCATTCCGAATGTGATCCAGTCCTCTATCTTTCTGCATTGGCTAGTAGTCCACTGACGTCTGCTACTTAGATTCTCTGATCTCCTCACTACGAACAAAAATAACCGCGGTTCGTTATTGCGATCATGAATTCGGATGAACACTCGGAATATGCGCTGTTTGGTACGTCAAAATCTTGTTCAAGGGTACTGTTGGTCTCACGATGAGCTTTTATAGTTGGTGCGGCTGAATGGACTCGCAACCCAAAGGACCAAGAAGAGGATGATGATCTATATGTGGAGGTCAGCGTCGATTGTGCAAGCCAGGTGCTTCGCACCATGTACACAAAGGTCGCCCATTGGAATGAATATCTCAAAATGTGAGTTTTATAGTGGCGCTCAGCAGCACTCATTGTCTTATCGTCACATATCAACAGTACGGGGTATCTTTCATCAACCGTCAGCATCGACATCAAGAGCATCGCGCGCAACAGCTCCGAGAGCCACAGTGTAGCCCGAGCTGACACCAGTCTTAAAAATCTACTGAAAACTTGCGCACACGGTGATGGTGAGTCCTAATCATACTCGTACATATCTGAACGCTCATGACCGCAATTATAGCAGCTGCTCTGGAGCTCACCATTGCACCTCTAATGCCTGACATGCGAGAGCAGGTCAATGGGACGGATGCTGGAAAGGACAGGAAACATTTCAGTGCGGACAGCATGGGTATCATTACCGTGCAACTTTCCCGGCCACCACATAACCCTCCCAATCCCCACCAACCATCGAGTGTCTATGCCGAGCCCACAACGCAGATGGGAAATCTGGAGGAGGTGATCACCGCGGTTGAAGTTCCCCCTCAGGGCAGCAACGTCGGTTCGCTGGTAGCTTCAATTCAAGAATCGGAACAATTAGGTACCGAAAATCTGGTTTCCACCAATATGGTCATCGACTCAAATAAACGTTCGAATTTTCTGCTATCTAGTAAGTCAAGATTCTTCTATTCAAAGTGTGCTCCTGTGCTCATGTTAAACGTTGGAAGTCGGTGCGGCTGAATGGACTCGCGACCCAGGGGCACAAGAAAATAATTATGAGCTGTTCGTGGAGGTCAAGGTCGATGGTGAAAATAAGGTGCATCGAACAATGTACACGAAGACCGCCAAATGGGACGAAGATATAAAAATGTGGGTTTTATAGTGGTGCTTAGTAGAACTCATTGTCTGATCGTCACATCCCAACAGCACCGGATATCTTTCATCAATGGTTAGGATCGAAATCAGGAGCGCCGCGCACAATAGCTCTGAGAGCCTTAGTGTGGTTCGAGTTGAAATCAGCCTTCAAAATCTGCTGGAGAAGTGTGCAGATGGTGATGGTAGGGTTTCATCTGACCATTAACTTTCCGAACGCTCATGGGCTCAATTATAGCAGCTGTCTTGGGTCTCGCCATCGCACCTTTGGTGTCTGGCGTGGTAGACCCTGCCGCGGGGACGGGGGGTCACATGGACTCAAAACACTCCGCTCCGAACAGCATAGATCGCATGTCCATTAAGCTTTGCTGGCTATCGCATGAGCCACATAATCTTCTCCAATTACCGAGCATATGTGCAGTGTCCACACCGCAGATCAGCCAGCTCGAAGGGAGCATTACCGAGGAAGTTGGAGAGGATCTCGACATTTTGAGCTTTGAGCAAGCCCTCGCGCTGACTCCGGATGGCCACCCCAACAAGCCAGCCCGTCTCTCAAACCTCGCCAGCAGCTATCTCACGCGCTTTGAGCGGCTGGGGGATCTCGCCGATCTCCAGAATTTGATTCTGAGCTATCAGCAAGCTGTTGCGTTGACTCCCGATGGCCACCCCGACAAGCCAGGCCGTCTCTCATACCTCGCCGACGGCCATCTCGCGTGCTTTGAGCGGCTCGGGGATCTCGCCGATCTCGAGAATTCGATCGCGAGTAATCAGCAAGCCGTTGCACTGACTCCCGATGGTCACCCCGACAAGCCAACCTATCTCTCAAACCTCGGCACTGGCCATCTCACGCGCTTTGAGCAGCTCGAGGATCTCGCCGATCTCGAGAATTCGATTGCGAGCTATCAGCAAGCCGTCGAGCTGAGTCCAGATGGTCACCCCAACAAGCCAGGCCGTCTCTCAAACCTCGGCAACGGCCATCTCACGCGCTTTGAGCGGCTCGGGGATCTCGCCGATGTCGAGCATTCAATTGCGAGCTATCAGCAAGCCATTGTGCTGAGTCCGGATGGCCACCCCGGCAAGCCAGGCCATCTCACAAACCTCGGCAACGGCCATCTCACGCGCTTTGAGCAGCTCGGGGATCTCACCGATATCGAGCATTCGATTGCGAGCTATCAGCAAGCCGTCGCACTGATTCCCGATGGCCACCCCGACAAGCCAGGCCGTCTCTTAAACCTCGGCGACGGCCATCTCGCGCGCTTTGAGGGGCTCGGGAGTCTCGGGGGTCTCGCCGATGTCGAGAATTTGATTGCGAGCTATCAGCAAGCCGTCGCGCTGACTCCCGATGGTCACCCCGACAAGCCAACCTGTCTCACAAAGCTCGGCAATGGCCATCTCACACGCTTTGAGCGGCTCGGCGGTCTCGCCGATGTCGAGAATTCGATTGCGAGCTATCAGCAAGCCGTCGTGCTGATTCCGGATGGCCACCCCGACATGCCAGGCCATCTCTCAAACCTCGGCAACGGCCATCTCACGCGCTTTGAGCGGCTGGGGGATCTCGCTGATCTCGAGCATTTGATTGCGAGCTATCAGCAAGCCCTCGCGCTGACTCCCGATGACCACCCCGACAAGTCAGCCTGTCTCACCAACCTCGGCAACGGCCATCTCATGCGCTTTCAGCGTCTCGGGGATCTGGCTGATGTCGAGCAATCGATGGCGAGCTATCAGCAAGCCATCACGCTGACTCCCGATGGTCACCCCAAAAAGCCAGCCCATCTCACCAACCTCGGCAACGGCTATCGGAGGCGCTTTGACCGGCTCGGGGATCTCACCGATATCGAGCATTCGATTGCGAGCTATCAGGAAGCCCTCGCGCTGACTCCCGATGGTCACCTCGACAAGCCAGGCCGGCTGTCAAACCTCGGCAGCGGTTATCTCACGCGCTTTGAGCGGCTCGGGGATCTCGCTGATGTCGAGAATTCAATTGCGAACTATCAGCAAGCCCTCGCGCTGACTCCCGATGGCCACCCCGACAAGCCAACCTATCTCTCCAACCTCGGCAATGGCCATCTCACGCGCTTTGAGCGGCTGGGGGATCTCGCTGATCTGGAGAATTCGATCGCGAGTAATCAGCAAGCCCTCGCACTGACTCCGGATGGCCACACCGGCAAGCCCACCCATCTCACCAACCTCGGCACTGGCCATCTCACGCGCTTTGATCGGCTCGGGGATCTCGCCGATGTCGAGAATTCAATTTCGAGCCTTCAGCAAGCCGTCGTGCTGACTCCCGATGGCCACCCCGGCAAGCCAAGCCGTCTCTCAAACCTCGGCAACGGCTATCGGATGCGCTTTGAGCGACTCGGGGATCTCACCGATGTCGAGAATTCGATTGCGAGCTATCAGCAAGCCGTCGCGCTGACTCCCGATGACCACCCCGACAGGCCAACCCGTCTCTCAAACCTCGGCAGCGGCCATCTCACGCGCTTTGAGCGGCTTGGGCATCTCACTGATCTCGAGAATTCAATTGTGAGCTATCAGCAAGCCATCGCGCTGACTCCCGATGGCCACCCCGACAAGCCAGGTCGTCTCTCAAACCTCGGCAACGGCTATTTCACGCGTTTTGAGCGGCTCGGGGATCTCACCGATATCGAGCATTCGATTGCGAGCCATCAGCAGGCCGTCGTACTGACTCCGGATGGCCACCGCGATAAAGCAGACTTTCTCTTTAACCTCGGTCAAACTCATTCTATAGCCTGGAATCACACCCACGAAGAATCTAATCTTCATAATGCAGTATCAAACATGCAGTCATCAGCACAGTCATCAGGAGGGTCTCCCCGTGTTATGCTGGGGGCATCTCGCACATGGGCAAGGCTATCTGTGGTGTCGCGTGACATACCCTCCGCGCTGGATGCATTGCGCACAGCTATAGAACTTTTACCTCAAATCGCGTGGCTTGGATTGGATATCGGTTCTCGACAAGATTGGTTAGCAAAGGAGAAGCCAGAGGACCTGGGTTGCATGGCAGCAACGTGCGCCATTCGGCTGGGTAGATTTGAAGAAGCAGTCGAGTTGCTGGATATGGCTCGTTCAGTATTTTGGCAACAGGCTTCATCGGTGCGAAGTAACCTGCAGGACCTGAAGGCAGAGCGGCCAGAGTTGGCAAGGGATCTCGAGACAGTGTCGAAGAAATTGGACACCAGCAGCTTTTCTGGCCTTTCTACCTCCGACGACGAACCACAACTATACGAACGTCGACTGGGAGATCATCGGGGCCTAGTTCTGGAGCGGGAATTGCTGATAAAGGAGATAAGATTGCTTCCAGGGTTCGAATTCTTTCTCAAGCCGACCCCTTTCAATCGGCTCCGTGACGCTGCCGCCGCTGGACGCGTTGTCATCATCAACAATAGCGAACTGGGAACCGATGCACTCGTTTTTGACAGCACCAACCAAATTCGCCACATACCATTGTCAGAGGCTGATGTCGGAAAGCCTTTCAAGCACACCGACGACATACATATGAAGCGAAAAGGGGCGGATGATACACAGGATCAGGAGCGGGCCTACTTGACGCTGCCTGAGGTCTTGGATAGCATTGACGTTGACACCCCCAAGCCAGGGAAAGAAATAGACCCTACCCCCTCCGACGATGCGGCGCAGAGGCAAGTAAGGGCTGACATCACGGAGGATCATCAGACCTCCCGGACGTTGCCTCGAGTCTGGGAACGCATCCTCAAACCAATCTTGACCGCGGTCGGAATTCCCCTGCAGCCCATACATGACGGAGTTCCTCCACATCGCATCTTCTGGTATTTGACTGGCCCACTTACCTTTACCCCGATCCACGCCGCCGAGCATGTCAGCGAGCTCGTCGTGTCCTCCTATGTCACAACCCTGAGCTCACTGGCTGAAGCACAGAAACGGCAGAGCGAGGCTATCAGCGGACCTCCCATGCTGCTTGCGATCAGCCAACCCGATACTCCAGGGCAATCACTCATTCCCCACGCCACAGACGAAGTCAACACGGTTGTGAAAACAGCTTTGGCAGCGGGCTGGCCAGAAGGGAAATTACAGCGCTTTGACCGTGCCGATGCTACCATTGATCAAGTTTCCACCGCGCTGAACTCGTGTTCTTGGGTGCATTTCGCGTGCCACGCAATGCAGCATGCAAGCGACGGCATGCAGAGCGCATTCGCGTTGCATGACGGAAGACTAAAGCTGTCAGTGATCGCAGCCAAGCGACTCCCTTCCGCTCGATTTGCGTTCCTTTCAGCGTGCCAGTCAGCATCTGGACTAGAAGATTCCCCCGGAGAAGCCATACATCTCGCCGCAGGAATGCAATTCGCCGGATTCTCCAGCGTGATTGCCACCATGTGGAGTATTCGGGATGAGGATGCCCCCATCGTTGCCAAGCACACGTACGCATACCTCCTGCGAAACGGCGTGGATAACATCGATTTGACCGAAGGAGCCGCCGCCTTGAATCACGCTGTGTCGCAACTTCGAGAAGACCCAACTGTGACGATGGAAAGATGGGCGCCGTTCGTGTACTATGGTGTTTGATGAGCCTAGTAAGTTTTTCTCTAGAATGTGCAATCCGGGTTAAACTTACAATCGCATCCGTTATAGTCAGCAGCCTTTCTTTGATTCTGTGATGCGCTGAAAATTGTTTGTTATCTGTACGATGTCGTCTTCTCCATAGGACTTGCCTGTTGTTTACTTTCTGCGAAATTTGCATTCATTCATTCTGTGCCAACTCGTTGAAATGAACAAGGTAGACACTGCGCTCACAAAGCATGATATTATAAATCTGCAGGAAACAGCCAATGTTCCTTGTAGTACTTGCTTTGTTCATGAGTTTCGGTGTGCGCTTACATCCGCATTCACACGAATGGGTGAGTTTGCAAATAATGTGACATTGGCGAAGGGCGTATGCTATAACATGGCACATGGCTCATGAAGGTACTCACGGCCTAGAAACAGGCTCCTGCGTGCAATCCTTCAAAATGAACATCAACATCTCCAAATGAAGCGGACATGTCAAGCTCACCCGACGTGCAATCTTGCCTCTCGCTATCGAGCCCACCTCTTTCTTTCTCCGAGGTAGGGCATATGTTATTTCAGGACGGAAGGTCTGCGATAGTGGTAGATTGGCCGGCAAGTAATCCTGTGTCTCGAATCTCGATTAGAACGGTCGCAGTTGGCACTCGAAAGCTTGCGTGAGTTGCAGTCTGGCCTGCTAATTGATGCACATGATACTTGGTCCTCATTGATTAAATGGTTGTTCGCATTGGTAGCGGGGCCGGATGTGCGACGATGATACCTTGCCTTGGAAAGATAAGTGGTTGCAGTCGAAAGAAGAGCCGCCGTTTCAAAGCACACCGTGTATGTCGCTTTAACCATTGCCGATGTGTGTTTGGCGGAATTTGAGCTATGTCCATATCTCCATGCTGTCGATGTTTGAGCATGGCAGCCACAAGATCACCAGTTCCTCGGCTTTTTGTGATGACCTCCTTGATCCGTTTGAGCACCACAGCTGCAGGCCGCCATTCATGCATTACACTCGAGCGGCAAACATAACCTAGTAAGGTAGTAGAGCTCCGTTTGCTGCAGTGGGGAAGACGTCATTCAGCACCGGGCGCGGAGCTACGTAAAGAATCCCGAGCCCCGACGTCGTCAACATGTTGAAGTTCAAGACGCGTACGTTGTCACGTGCATTCGACTGGACGTTGAACGTTGACTCTCGGAAACAGTGCTGCAACGTTAACGTTCAACTTGCCGACTCCCGAGGCTTGCCCGACGTACTCCTTTGCAGCAGCGGACATGACCAAGCATGATCCCAATGATGACCTCAGTCATGTCGATGTCGATCCTCCATCGCCATACGCAGTGAGTATTCGTATTCTCGATTTGCACTGGTCATTGAAACTAACACGTCATTTGCAGAGCATCATGCTTATTAGGCACTTGCGTGACTTGGCCAATTGCAAGTTCCAACCGAGGCCTTATCTTGTGGTCGTGTGTCCCCCCTTTTCAGCCCAGTCTGATGCGTCATGCTCCCCCCGTGCAAGGACATGGCTAAGACGACCCGTGCTACTCGCCGCTCTCGCAGGGGCCGCGGCCGTCCTCACATGATCTGAAACAGAGGCTGCACCGACATTATCTGGGCCCCAGCGTGACTATGTCGTCTTCTCTCCGCCATCCATCCCACCACAGGCGTGACCACATATCCCGGTGCTCCCGTACTGGTACTTCGACGCGCACTTTTCCCTGGGCCACACTTTCCGTGGTGTTATGGCAACGAGCCATTAAAACTGCGAGAAATTGCTCGTCACCGACGTGAGCCGCTTCACATCCGAGCTAAAGTACATCCCTGACAGACCCTGATCTTCCAGGGTTACGCGCATCGACATCGACTTCTACATGTAGTTTCATATCGACGACGATCATCATCATCAATTTCTCCAGAATAGAGATTCCGGACGAAGCTGATTAACCGCTCACACCGCTCCTTTAGTCTTAACGAGGCGCATCTTGTCATTGCTTCCCTTGGTATCGTCACGGGCGAAGCTGTAACGCCGACCAGTGGAGATGCCTCGCCACAGAGGGACGCGAGCGAGCGAAACCATTTCCGATTCGTCTGGAAGAACCTTCTCCGCCTCAATCTCCGCGGATCGAGCGGGCCGTGGTGTTCTGGGCGACATCACTACTTATGGCGAGCTATCTAGGGCCAGCTGAGAAGGGAGCTTTCTGCTCGAACTGAACGACGCATTGGATCGTGGAGTTCCAAGACGAAGGCGGGAAAGGATAGAGACGTAGGAGGCGAAAGTCGCTCTCATGCCCGCACCTTGGTGCCTTGGGGATGTCCAGTAAGCTGCTTCACATCTTCATAAGCTTTCTCAGCCTTACCTGCTACAAAATATATCGCGCATCCCCGAAGCAAGTAGAGGGAAGACTTGATTGGGTGCAAAGTCCTCTCAGGCTACCAAACCGGGTGGGACTGTTATTCCCACCCACACCACTCTACACCGCATGGACTAATGGGCATCACCATGGATGTCCCACGGCTGGCAGACCCGCCGGCCCACTTGCGTTATCCTTCAGGCCTCCAATACACGACTGCCCAAGACAAATTTATGTTTGCGATTGGGACCAGTGTCCCTAGACATTCTATCTGTCCGATGTCTTTAAGCCACAGCTCGGACATGGTTCCTCGCCCAAACTCTGGCTTTCCATCGCCTTTGACTCCAGCACCGCCAACTACACGGATAGCCCGCATCGCGGCCCATACAAGCCCAATCACTCAGAAAGCTCATGGCGACCACCGGGGGGCTAGTTACTGTACAAGACAGCAATCGTTCGCTCGTCTTCAGGAGGTCGTACGGTACAGCAATACGCACGCGATGAAGCAACCAACAGCCCCGCGAGTCCCCTTCTCTTCACACCGTTCGCGCTATCGCCATCACCGATTCTCCCTCCTTGGCCGACACTCTCGCGCAATCAGAACTTGTCTGCCTCTCTTTCGACCTGGACATCCTTCGGAGAACCAGTTCAACCATGCTGAAGGCCTTGGGGAGTCGACCGCTTCCTTGCCGGACGTCGCACATCTCAGCCTCATCGTCGTCCCCTCCACGCCTGAATAGACGCCTTCGATG
>KV417752.1:0-24988 GCA_001630335.1 Athelia psychrophila
AACTTCTAACTTCTGTATCATCTGCGCATATCATCTGCGCATATCAATGTCATCTGCGCATATCAATGTCATCTGTGCATATCATCTGTGCATATCATCTGTGCTATAGAGCAGGCCGTAGCCGAGAAACGCTAAACGCCAAAGGCCTATTTTGGTAGGAGTTGGTAAGGCACCACGGAGGTTGGGCTGCGCCGGTGGGTGGCAATGCACATCCGCTCGCGTAAGCCGTATATGTACCCCGCCATCCGCCATCTGCCCTCATCTGCCACCCCCGCCCTCCTCGGCAGCACGTTCACGCCCCAGGTACCGCGCAAGCGAACAAGCGAGCATAAGTAATGATAGCTTTACACTTTCAGAATGGAGCCCCGCCCCCGCGAACGCGAATTACGGGATGGGGTGCGCTGGAATCAGAGAAAAATTAAAATGATATATGTTGCCATTGAGGTTGCTGGGGTTGCTGGGGTTGCTGAGCAGCGGCCAATCAGCGTCTGCGACAATTGTTAGCCGGCGCCAGCGAGGGTATTTTGGTCCGGAGGTACGCGAGGAAAGGCTAATGGATTATGGCAATATCTGTGATTGGGGATGGGGTACGGGGTACGGGGTTGTGAATCTGCCACTTGTGCGTCTGAGAGGCTGGCGTGCGGAGGTACATCGAGCGGTCATAGACAGTGTTGGTGCTGTCGCCGCTTGTCGCCGTAGGGGACGGGAGGGGTCATCGGCCCGGGGATAGTATGATAGGAGCAAGCGAACATGGAACAGGGTGAGGGAGGGACAGGAACGCGAAGTAGGGTAGTGGCATTAAGGAGCGCAAAAGAAGCCGGGCAAGCCATTTTGGGCCGTGGGCGTCGTATTCTGATTTGGCAATTGCAATTGCGATTCAGTCTTCCGGCTAGACACACGACAGGATGCCCGGTCCTCCCCTTCGACGAATCCCCATCCTCCCGCCCGCCTTCTATGCGCATCCCGGGCTGTCGAGGATGCTGAGTGCTGTACGCCTGTAGCGGCCGAGTGAACTTCATGAAGTGCACGGATCTCAATGCAGGCGAGCATCCATCAGCATCAATGGGACCCCGGAACCAGTGGCCCACCCCCTCGGTATTGCCCCACACAGTACTGCCGCCGCTAGCCCCACAATACGAGCACCGCCACTAGGCTTCGATGGTATTTGAAGAGCGGTGGGAAGCACGAGGAAGATTGTGTTCAGTACCCCCTCTGTGCTCTCCCCCGCCTCCGCTCTCTTCCCGTACACCCCTTCTACCCCGACCCCCGCACCCCGCAGCCCAACATGAGCTCGGTGGACGAAAAGGCGAGCGATGACAAGCAGATCGAGTCGGCGAGTGTCCTCGACGTCAATGAGAACCTCGCGGCCAAGATCAAGAACCCGCTTCATGGTATACCCCGCGACCGTCTCATTCGCAATGTCGAGGCCTTTGCCGCTGAGAAGGAGCTCACCGATATCCTGCCGCACTTGCAAAAGGGCGCCGTTCGTGAGTTAGGCCCCACGTGATATACATGTGCTTGTACTAACAACGCGTTGCAGTCGCACAGAACCCAGCAGACTTTGAGACTTTGTCCGAGCTCGATTCTGAGGATAAGGATGTTATTCGCCACGAACGCACGCACAAGTGGTCGCACCCCTTGACCCTCTACATCACCGTGTTCCTGTGCTCCATCGGCGCGGCGACGCAGGGCTGGGACCAAACCGGGTCCAACGGCGCGAATCTGTCCTTCCCCATCGAGTTCGGCATCCCCACCACCCCCGGCGCGCCCAACGCCGCCGCCAACTCGTGGCTCGTCGGCGTGATCAACGCCGCGCCCTACATCGCGAGCGCCCTCCTCGGGTGCTGGCTCAGCGACCCGCTCAACAACTACCTCGGCCGCCGCGGCACCATCTTCATCTGCGCGCTCATCCTCATCGCCACCCCCATCGCCTCCGCCTTCACGCACTCCTGGCAGACGCTCCTCGTCGTCCGCCTCGTCCTCGGCATCGGCATGGGCGCCAAGGGCTCCACCGTCCCCATGTTCGCCGCCGAGAACTCGCCCGCGCAGATCCGCGGCGCGCTCGTGATGGGCTGGCAGCTCTGGACCGCCTTCGGCATCTTCCTCGGCTTCTGCGCAAACGTCATCGTCGAGAACGTCGGCAAGAACGCGTGGCGGCTGCAGCTCGCGTCCGCCTTCATCCCCGCCATCCCCCTCGCGCTCGGCATCTTCTGGTGCCCCGAGTCGCCCCGTTGGCTCATGAAGAAGAACCGCTACCCCGAGGCGTACAAGAGCTTGAAGCGCCTGCGCTTCACTGAGCTGCAGGCGGCCCGCGATCTGTACTACATCCACATTCAACTCGTAGAGGAGCAGAAGATCGTCCGGGGCGCGAACTACGTGCAGAGATTCACCGAGCTCTTTACCATCCCGCGTGTGCGCAGAGCCACCCTTGCGTCGTTCACGGTCATGTTGGCGCAGCAGATGTGCGGAATCAACAGTGCGTATCTCCCTTCTCCTTCTTCTGAACTCTCCCGCTAATACTCCCCCCCAGTCATCGCATTCTACTCCTCGACCATCTTCTCCGAAGCCGGGTACTCAAACCGCCAAGCGCTCCTCGCCTCCGTCGGCTTCGGCGCGGTCAACTTCGTCTTCGCCTTCCCCGCCCTCTTCACCATCGACACCTTCGGCCGGCGCAACCTGCTCCTCTTCACCTTCCCGCAGATGGCGTGGACGCTCCTCGCGACGGGCTTCTGCTTCCTCATCCCCACGGACGCGGGCACCGCGCGCATCGGCGCCGTCGCGCTCTTCGTCTTCATGTTCGCCGCCTTCTACTCCCCCGGCGAGGGCCCCGTGCCCTTCACCTACTCCGCCGAGGTCTTCCCCCTCGCGCAGCGCGAGCAGGGCATGGCCTTCGCGGTGACGACGTGCCTCGGCTGGGCGGCCGTGCTCAGCATCACCTTCCCGCGCATGCTGCTCGCGATGGGGCCCACGGGCGCGTTCTGCTTCTACGCGGGGCTGAACGTCGTCGCGTGGGTGATGATCTTCCTGTTCGTGCCCGAGACGAAGCAGCGCACGCTCGAGGAGCTCGACCAGGTGTTCAGCGTGCCCACGCGCGTGTTCATCCGGTACAACTGCACGAAGGCGCTGCCGTACTTTTGCAGAAGGTGGTTGCTGTGCGATCGGCGCGCGGTGCTGGAGCCGCTGTACCATGTGGAGATCGAGGACGATGCGGAGAAGCGGGAGACGCGCGACTAGTGGGTGTGCGATGATACGACTTGCATGATTTACGAGGCTTGTTGGCTTGTTGTTTACGCCTGCGCGATGTTGTTTGTTTCCCCCCCTGCTCCTTGTGACGACTATTTGTATAACCTCTTACTATAATTATTTTCTTGGGCGTAATGCCACAATCCATTCGATCATGATCGCTATTTATTATCATCTCTTCCCTTGTGCTGCGCGCGTTTGACTGCGACCTCGACTTCTGAACTTCGACTTCGACTTCGACTTTGACTTCTGGAATTTGACTTCAATTCCTGCACACGAGCATGTGCATATGCCATATGCCATATGCATTGCATACACCAGATATAAACACAGACACGCGTCACGATCATCCCCGGCTACCAACAGGGACAGCGACAGCAATATGAATATCCCGACTTCTAAATGCTGAGTGGTTTCATCCTCATCTTTTCGAATCTCATTACACCCTATTTAGTATTTTGTATTGCTATTATAATTATACCTTACCCAGCTGACCCCACAACCGCCAACCGCCCCAGGCCCTCGCCGTTAGGGTTTGATGAAAGATGCTGCCGCTCACCCACCCACTGACCGACTGACCCATTGGCTTACTGGCTGGCTCACTGACTCACTGACTCACTTGCTCCTTCGAATTCACAGCTGTGGTTATCTCCGTGCGTCACGGCGCACGCGGTGCGGTGCAGTGGCGGCTGCCACTGCTGAGATAGACTCCAGCATCTGACTGCATCTGATACTGAGATAGCCTTTAGAGTGTGATCGGCCTCCATCGATGCAGCGATGCATCGGGGGCGCTGCCACGGACGCCACCACGAACGCCACCACGCCACCTACGTCGCAGAATCCACAGGCCCGGAGTGTCAGGTGGTGGGGGTGGTGGACCACTTAGCGCTGAGAGCTGAGAGGTGATTATGCGTTGGAGCAGTATTTACACTTACAGCAATGTGCAAGCAATGTGGGCGGGCGAGTTCTGGTTCTCCCGGGTCCCGGGTTTGGAATGCACTGTGCAAGTGCCAAGGGTGCGGGGATTTTGCTTGCCTGGCGTTTCTTCTGACTCACATTTTTTAATTTTTGGAAGGATCTTCTGGCCCGCACCCAACCCAAACCCAATGGCAACTCGAGTTTGGAAATCGGAAGTCATCGAGAATAGACGCGGATGTATGAAACTTTGAATCATAGGCTGACTTGGTTGCTATTGTACGTTGTATCTCGAATTTGATAATTCGCTTGAGCGTCTGAATCTGCATAATAGTTATCTTGCTTGGCTCGCAGGCGGCTGGCACGCTCTTCTGGAAAAGTCGCGTGCCACTGTCCCGCACAGCACACTGGCACAGGCAAAAAAAGTCAACTTGTTACTTGGCGCTATCCAGGGCCTGCTCTAGTCTCTCCTAGACATACTACAACTGACTCGTACCTCGTCTGTACATTATCTTGTACCTTTTTCAACTTCGTTGGTCGGCACTGGCCCAAGTTGGGCCCACGACACATCTTCATTCGGCATTCGTCCTTTGGAATATACAAGTTACACCTGTGGCGCCATGATCAGGCTAAGAGTCCGATTCGTGTTGGACGTGAACCGTGTGCACCGCTGCATCGGCGTCATGCCATGAAACTCTAATCAAGAACGCTCGACTGTCAATATCCACCCGGAATCCGCCGCTGATTTCGAATTGCTCGTCGATACATGGTCGGCCATGGTGGTGGTGGTGAGCAATTATTTCCGGAAGTTCCGTGGATTGCCCACGGAGGTACCGCCCATACCCGTGCTGGTGGTACTTATCTGTCTGTCAGGATCCACCACTGATTCCAAAGTGCTTTCAAAACACTCATCGATATATATTTAGCCGCGGTGCTGCTGATAAACGATATCGGTAATCCCTGTTAATCCTCAATGGGACAGTGGCCACAGTGATCTGGTTGGAAATTTGCCGACCCACCAACCTACATCCTTGCCATAAATATCGCCTGTTCTGCATCTCTCATCTCTTCATTTCTCTCCCACTTCGCACTAGGAAACTATAATGTCCGCCTCATTTCTGCAAGCTATCAAAGTCTATCATTTCTCATCCTCATCAGAAACCATCAGCATCTCACATATTTAATAGGGTTGTTCACAGTAACAATTATTTTGCCCATTGATTTCTCCATTCTCCGCCACCGCAAGTTCAAAAAAGAATCTGGTGGTACGGGTAACTGAAACATCTCATCCAGTATGGTTGCAACGACCAGAAGCAGCATTGGGTAAAGGGCGAGGGAGAATGGAGGGTTAATAAACAAAGAATGGTCCAAATTAATTGAACCGTGAAACCCCCTATTAATTAACAGGGTCAAGTTACAAGCACTAGCGCAGTCCGAGGCGTTTTTGGTTTTGACTGTCACGTTGGCGTGCGTCCAACGTTGTACGCTTCGAGGCTTCTAGTTTTGATGACGAGCGGCGAGCTGTGCATGCGCGGTACATACGTATGTATGCCAATCGTAATGAATTAAATGATCGGCCCAGATAGCAGATAGTGGGCGCCGGGGGTCTATGTAGGTGGTATTGAGGAGATCTGGGGCACAATTCAATTCAATTCAATTCGGAAAGGATGGGTCCATTACCATAATATTGGCTCTTGAGACGCGACGCAGATCACATATGTGCATTGGGGCTTGGTGATACTTACACCATATAGGATAGGTATGCGCCACACTGATATGCAGCGCATTCTGCTCGGATCAGACTAGACTGTCCTAGACCTGGAACTTGCCGCGAATCTTGAATCTCGGATGATCACGCAGGGGGCGCGGTTTCCGTGCGGACATCTTGCCTGTTGACTGTCCACTGTTGCCTCTTCCGTGTGCGCAGGACCAGTGTATCTATTCAGCTGTGCCATGTCGAATGGCGAAAGACGTATGAGAAAGAAATAAAGTATGAGGGTAAGTAAGCCATCTTAATTTCCAGGCGGGACTGTCGCACACGACTCACGGCGAGAAAGAATGACGATAATGGTTCACGAGCATCTCAAGAGTCCAGCGAGGCTGGACCCGAGATACCGATATCAGAAGAGCTCAGCAATGAGCATATGCCGTGCATTGTGCCGTATTTCACGCCTCACGAGCACCAGTATTATCCTGCCATCCTCCAGTCATAGGCTACGCCGGCGGCGTTAACTCCAGCCTCTAAGCGGTGCGCGATCCGCGATCGATAGGTGAGCACCGGTGTTATGGGCAGGACTCAGCATGGCCCACGCACTGGTACGGATGGCTGGTTGCCGTAGTCTGGCAGATGGCGCTGTAATGGGATAAAGGCCCACAACGAGGGGATGGACAATGCCATTCAAATGGCATTTGCTACGGAGCGGTAGACTTGTGCACGTGATGGAATGTTTGGGCCTGTTTGGACCCGTCAACGGAATACCGAGCTTACCAACCGTGATTCGGATATCTCGTTCCTCCTGGTCATCGGAACTTACTATGTAGCTGTTAGTCAACTCAGTCAGGCCCATTACACAGAGATATTCGATCTCTGGGATCCGATTTGCTCATCAGTGTTTGGGTCTGCCGAAGTAAGGGTGCGCTTACCACAGGACTAGGTCTAGGAAGACATCCCTAAATTGGAAAGACGGCAGCGAAGACGGCAGAGAATTGGAAGCCGGCAAAAAGTATAGTGGTCCAAAATGGTAATCGTTCGATCATGTCTCGCCAGCAGTGGGTACTACATGGTAAGTCCTGAGTGACCTGCTATACTTGTAAGTACCCTCCCAAATATGGCTGATAGCTGCTGATAGGCTGCTCTTTGAGCGCCTGGCAAAGGCTGACACTAGCCGCCACCCGCCACCTCTCCATGTCAAATTGTCAATCCTGAATCCTGATGACTTCGATCGCCCGCGCCGCTGCCCTGAAATGAGACATCATCCACAACAGCTTCTCACCGCGTCCGGTTCCGGTTCCGATTCCGATTCCGCCATCTTGCCCACGACTGTGCCCCACTTCCAATGTCTGTGATGCACTCGTAAATGGTCGCAATGAGCGGGAGGGTGGGTTCCCCGGTTGCGGGCGGGTTGAACTGCAGGAAGCAGAGCGCATTGGAGCGTGTTGGCTGCATACAGCCCGATTCAAGCTCCGCCTCAAAAGGTATTGGTATGCTATTTGTGCTGCCGTACCATTTGCCGACACCTAATCCTGTCAGTCTCCCTTTGTTCACCCTCGTTCACCCTGTAACTCATTTAAGTTATTACGATCGAGCTCCAAATGACCACATTCAATTTGATGCTGGCTACGGATGTATAGCCGAAGGCCTACTTTACGTTTCTAATCAGGTGACCCGAGTCCGGGTGCAAAAGATTGACCTGCTCGAATTTGTCCCATACATTCGCGTCCACCATCCCCAAGCATGCTGCCTTTCGCGTTGAAAGTAGTCTGGTTCGCCCTTTGTGCGCTCGGTACGTGCGCGTCTGTGGTGGGAGTATACGCGGACTGAACGCCTTCACGATCACAGGAACTGTCGCGACATGGTTCGTGCTGTGGTTTCTGGGAAAGGCGATCGATAACTACTGGCTGCCGATATTGTATTGTATAGGGCTCACCATTCTGGAAGGGATCTTCTGCCTGGGTGCGTTTTCTACGTGATACTGCATGTGCTCTTTGGTCATTGTCTCACTTGATATTGGATAGGCATGATATACCACATGGATCCGTACAAAATGCCACGATATTTCTGCCTGGCGCAGATATTCACAATCAGCTTCTCTGCCCTTCTGCTTACAGGCGTTTGCCTCACTATCATCCTCGCAGTGGCCACTAAGATCATTTTCCCATGTCCTATCAGCGCGTCCCCGCAGCCGTACGTGCATCACCCAACATATCTACCCTTATTTTCGCTGACTATTGGTTATATCGATCCTCAGAACATTGCGATGGAAGTGGGTGTATCTGGTGCCCCTGCTCGTCATTCCTGTCACATTCGCTAGCGCTCAACTCGCGCTGGTGATAAAATACGACGCGTATTCACCCTCTGATAACATGCATTGTGATGTCACAGGGCCCCATCTTTGGTCTATCCTTTTCCTTCCTCTTTATGATCATACCCTTACCCGTAAGCTATGCCAGGCTGGCGCTTCTGGGGTATGCGGGCACGCCGGCGTTCGAGTCCCTCCCGTGCTTCGCTATCAACATCGCCGCTGTCTTCCGCGTACGCAACATGTACAAGTCGGACCAGCACACCGGCGCCGAGTCCAAGTCCAATTCACCTGAATCCCTCCAGAAAGATGCCGGCCAAAATCAAACCCACTCTCCGACTACCAACGAACCTCGGCCCGCGTCATCCCTATACTCCAGCCCCCACATCTCCCGCTCATTCCTCGACCACGACCTCGAAACACCAACCTTGACCCCACCATCACCTGCCGTCGTGTCCCCACACTCATCCGTATTCCCCAAAGTCGGCCGCACGTCGCCCACTCCCCAATTCCGCTCCGCGGTATCTCCTCCGTCTCCGACTCTGCGGCACAGTTTTAGTTCGAACTCAAGGTCGCCTCTGCGGTACAACTCGCAGTCGCAATCACCAGGGTGGGGGCCCGGCTCGTCGCAGGCTGGCTCCTTGTCACCATGGAGCGGCACTGAGTCGTTCGAGCTGCAACAAAAGAGTGGTATGAATGTGATGGATGATACTAGTGTGTTGCATTCATATGCTAGCACCACTGCTCTGACGCAGGAGGAGGAAATGGCTGGTGACGATGTTGATATCCACCAGGAACCGATGGCCGTTAACTGGGATGGTAAGTATGCTTGCGAAGAGCCCGTGATGTCCCATGTCCATGTCCATTTTGCTAACTAGAATTGACATTATGCAGAGCTCTCTCAGCCTCAAGCGGTCCCAGACGCCCGAGCGAGTTTCATGTCTCTCATATGGCGGCTTAATTTTTTCTTCTTGTGCGTACCCACACTCTCATCGAACATTGCTAGATGTTGATATTTTCTCCTTCCTTATTCCCTATTCCCTCTTCTCATAGACTCTTCTCCATCGTGCAAATCCTCATCTCACTATCCACGATCATCGACGTCTCGCGCGGCAGACACAAACTCACGCCCTTCGGGACGCAGCATGTTGCGCTGCTGCTCGCAGCGTGGGCACCGACTGTAGTGTTTGCGCATGCGCCTGGGGTTCGGGTGCGGTTGGCGGGGTTTTTCTGGAGGTCACGATAAGGTGATTGATGTGTTTTGTTGAAATTAAATTTATCCTCCGCTAGGGATATTCCCTACAGTAGAGGTATACTACATTTATCTTACTTCTAATTTAATACGAACCTGCTTTGGAACTGGCATCCTGGACAAGGAGTATTGGAGCCATCCCCGAGTCTTGGAACCTACGGGTCGGTGGTATATGTAAAGGGTGGCGTATGATGGCGTTGGATGCTTTTCCTTCGTTTCTTCTCCTTCTCGGCTGGTAGCTACACCCAGCGAAGGTTGTTTTGAAAATTTGTCCAAAATATGTGAGTGGCGCACATTGATGCTGTGTAATGTTTCCAAATTGAGGAATAATTTGGGGAAATCGTGTGTCTTTCCGCATGTATTTAATATTTGGAACGATTGCGGATAATATGCGATGTCTGCATATTCGAATTGGCCAGTCGTGTATGCATCTCTGATATTCAAACTTTTCTCCCTCTCCCTCACCATCGTGTGCGACGTTCGCTACTCAAATGCTTCCACGAGACAAGAGGACCCGACCAGCTTCTGACGAAGTTGATGGTGCTCAGAGAAAACAACTGAGGTTGCAGGATGATCGAGAGAACATTCGTAATCGGAAGACATCTACAGCCATGCAAACAGCAAACACAGTATGCAATGAGACTATCCATTCACAGTGGTCTCGATCTGACCCTCGTGAAGACATCCTTCAACACCACCGGGACATTGGGACCCGTGACGAATGTCGCGGGTCATATTTTCTACGGCAATGTCAACATATACAACAAAGCATCAGGTAAGGCCATTAGATGATTCTTTCAAACAGTCTCTGATGATAAAGTTGCTCTGCCAGCCACTTCTAGCGGTTCCAGCGTTCCACCGCCATCACAGCCCTCCATCACGAAGTTGTCCTCGACGTGCTATGTCCATTTAGGTTTTGGGAAGCGGTGGCAGTCTTGCTAAGGTGTATAAGGTTTTGTAATTAGGTTACGAAGCGGTTGTAATGATAGTGGAATTTCGCCGTGAAATCAGCTAGCTGCACACATTTATTGAGCTTAGATAGAGCAATGTAAAATGTGTCCAAGATTTGAGGTGTTTGGCCAATGGTTCGGAAATGATGCAAGCCCTTTGCGCTCATGTGCAAGGTTGCTGGGGCTAATATAAGGTAGTGCAAGGTACATGCATATTGTCTGGCGTTTGCCAAAGGTTTGAGAATTCATATGAGCTCTTTACACTTATGTCTAATGTTGCTGGGCTTAATGTAAGGTACATATATATATTCTATTCGACGACATAGACTCGTTCGAGATCGACGGCTCGGGCATGCTCTTCGATGGCGTCGAACTTGGGACGCTGGCGCGAGCCCCAGCACCGCCACGTCCTCCTTGGGTTTCTTCGTCGGTGCCCTCCGCTTGCGCTCCTTCTTCGGTGCGGGCTCCTGCCCCTGCACCGCCGCCTCTGCCTCTTTGTCCTTCGCGCTCTTCCTTTCCTTGCACGCCCCTCGGGCGCAGGCGTTGGCCGCGCAGAGTCCGGCTCCGGCGCGTTGCTGCCCGCCATCCGTGGTGGCGGCACCTCCCTCTCTCTCGGCGCGCGCACGCTTTCAGGCGACACATACCGCCTCTCTACCTCTCGTCCCACTGCGGATCGTACCACCTATGGCTCGGCTCGTGATGCGGCGGTGGTGGCGGCGCGCGGCTCTGGCTCTCCCACTTCCGGCCGCTGCGCATGCACAGGCGACGACGGCGTCGGACTGTACTTCCTCTGATGCGCCTGTGGCAGCGGGGCCGGCGAGCCACCGCGGTAGTAGGGTGCTGCTGCTGTTTCTGCTGGAGTGGCGGCGGCGGATAATCATTCCCATTACTCGCCCGCCCACGCTGCTGCTGATCACGCGGATCCCAATCGCGGTGCTACTGCTGCTGCTGCTGTTGCAGTGGCGGCGGGCCACGATACTGCCACGTAGCATCCCGATCCCAATCGCGGCTGCTCTCGTGGTATGCTTGTGTTGGGCAAGCCCAGTCGGCTGTTGCTGCTGTTGCTGTGGGCGCTGATACCACGGCAACTGCGATATCGGCAGCGAGCGGAGACGCTGCGGCGGGGGCGATGCAGACGGCGTGGGGATGCGCGAGGAGTACCCGCCCGACCCATACTCGGACGGGTGCAGGTGCGGCGACGGATGCGACTGGTGCATCGGCTGGTGCAGAAGCAGACTATGCGGGCCCGACGGATGAGGGATGAAGATGACACACGGGACTGGGTGTGGGAGGTGGGTGCGGGCTAGGGAGTTGGGTGCGGGCTAGGGAGCTGGAGCTGGGTGCGGGCTAGGTGCGAGAGCTGGGTGCGCGGGTTAGGTGCGCGGGCTGGGTGTGCGTGTGGGCTTGGTGCGTGCGTGCGAACTGGGTATGTGCGCGCGTGGGCTGGGTGCGAGCACTGGGAGGCGGGTGCGAGCGCAGCTGTGTCGTGTGCGGCTGAGAGCGAGCGCAGCCGGGTGCAAGCGCAGGCGAGTGTGGGGGAGTGCGCATGGGCGGCTGGGTGCAAGCGCGGTGGCTTGGTACGTGCGCGGCTGGGTGCAAGCAGGTTGGGTGGTGGCAAGTGCGGGTGGGACGCATTAGCGCGTCTGGGGGATGGGTGTGGGTTAGCGCGACATGTGAGAGGCGGCATTGGGTGCGTACCGGGCGACCTCAACCCTTGTCCAATCCCCTTCACCCTCTCTGTTGCATCCCCAGTCGTCGAAGTGCGCGGTCCGGTGAGGCGCGCGCGGTTATCTTGAGAGGTGGTGGTGGTGGTGGGGCTGGAAGGTTGATGGAGGGAGGGGCTCAGAGAATGATGATCGGAGTGGGCTCTGGGTGGCGTAACAAGATCCGGATGCGCTTCAGCAGGCTTCAGCTCGTTGAATAATTCCTCTCATCAAACTTTCCAAGTCTTCCTGAACCTGCCCTGAATGTGAGTAATTTCGGCTAATTTTCCTTTATATTCTGGGCCGCGTGTCGTCTTTTGACTTTCATCCCTCTCCTTCACCACCACCATCCGCCTCCTCCGTCACAACTCTCGAGAAGCGAGTACACGCATCAGCAACCGCAGAGTCTTGGGGTATCCCTCAAGACGCGGAGCTCCAGCCTGAAAGAGCGATTTCCGCTGCTATATGCCCGCCCTTGGCCCGCCCTCCCACATTCAAGCTCACGAAACACATCGGACCCTTTTGCCACTAGTACTGCTGCCTGTGCTTTCGTTTGGCTTGGTTTTGAGGACTTATGGGGCGCTGAACTGTGTGTTACATGTGGATGCATTCGTGACATGGCTCTTCAATCTCGCCCTCGCTCCAAGTGCCATACCTACTCAGGCCAAGGCATCTATGATCATCCAAGGTTTTCCGGCGCTTGTGGTTCCTGCTTCCTGATTATTACCGGCGCCTTTTCCAGTGATATGATATTCCGGCAGCTTCCGTCCCCTTTTCGTGTCCGGGTAGATTAATTTAGGTTTACTACCGCATGTCTTGCTTCGTGCCCTAGTTTATTACCGTACCACTACATGTTTTACATAGTTAAAACCCTAATATCATGCTTTCATCATAAATATGTTTCAACGGAATGATTTCAGCACTGCAAGCAATTTGGGAAGATTTTCAAACCGCCTACCTTTTTTAATAAGCTGAATAAATTGTACCAGTGGCTCAGGTGAACAATATTTGCTACATGTGTCTACTATGGCACGTCACCTATATTTGCTAAAGGTACCAGAACATGTGTGATATTGCAACGAGGGAAATACAGCTACGAGTGGCTCAGGTGAACAATATTTGCTACATGTGTCTACTATAGCACGTCACCTATTTTTGCTAAAGGTACTAATTTTGCGAGATGCTGCCCAAGCGTCCAAATTGTGCACATATTGGCCACTCTAGCAATTTCCGCGAGGGTTACGCGAAAGGGGTGGCGTGGTATTACCATATAAAGCGCTCATGATATTATTATGTCTTACGGCTATTATGACCTATACAGGGTTATATATGGGCATTGTAACATTCCCGACAACTTCGTGATGTCGGCTCCCGATTTATGGTTCGGGCGAGAAGATATCGTATCGACCCTGGCAGAAATCATCACCGGCAACGAAAATCCCAGATTGGCGATCCTAGGCGCTGGGGGGATGGGGAAGACCTCAACCGCACTGCACGTTATACACCACGAAGCCGTCGTCGCGCGATACAGAGAACGCATTTTCTTCGTTGCATGCGATGCTGCCACATCCGCTGATCTGCTCGCATCGCACATTCTGCAAGTCATTGGGGTGTCTGTGGATGCCGGGGAAAACCTCCTGACTGCTTTGCACCTCGCGCTGAAATGCGCACCGCCGACACTACTTCTTCTGGACAACTTCGAGTCCCTCTGGGAGGCAGAAAAGGCTCGCGCCGCCACTCGCGACCTCCTTCAGAAAATCGCCGATTCTCCGTTGAGCACGTTGATCATCACGATGCGCGCCACCACACCTCCCCCAGGAATTCGATGGACATTCTTCGAATCACTCCCTCCTTTGCCTGCGCCTTCAGCCAAAGAAGTTTTTCTGGCCATCAACGCCACATTCTGCGATGGCTCGAACGACGGCAATGAAATCCTTGATGAGCTGCTAATGGAACTGGACTATGTCCCGCTCGCAATTCATTTGCTCGCGCACGTCAGCGCAGATCTCTCCCCACGATTCGTGCTAAAGCAGTGGCAGAAGCAAAGAACGCGCATGCTCAGTCTCGACAGCTACACGACAGACAAATTAGAGAGTGTGGATGTCTCCATCTCTCTCTCGATGGAATCACTGGATGTGGGCCGAAATTCCGATGCGATTCAGCTGCTCGGGATGCTGTGCTTGCTTCCAGGCGGTCTCTCGTGCTGGCAGGACAGGCTGGAGATAATAGAGAAGACTCTTGAGACCGCCACCTCTAGCTTATTCCTCCTTCGGAAATTTGCATTGGTCTACACGACAGGAGCCAAATTGGGGGTGCTTTCCCCCATTCGACACTTTATTCTCCAGCATTATCCCCCAGATTCTCAACATGCGCAATGTGTTTCTAACATCATCTGGGAGCTCGTGTGCACTCACGCGATGGTTGATTTCGGTCCCAAATTCCATGTTGCCGTAGAAGCTCTCAGTCCCGAGATGGGCAACATCGGGAACCTGATTGACCACGCTGTTGCACATAATCCCGGGGAGATCATTGTCGACATTTCCATACAGATATCATGGCATCTCTGGCGCACACATCCGTCCTCCCATCTGTTGAAAAAGGTGTCAGATCTGGTTCCTTTGGTGCCCACTCAGATGCGGGCACGGTATTTCGAAGTCTACGGTGCTATTCTGCACATGCAGTGCGAGTATGTGGCGGCCACATCAGCGTCCACGCAGGCACGGCATTTATTTCTCGATATCGGGGATCATCTTGGTGCCGCCCATTGCACACGAACATTGGGTGAAATTCTCAGAATGCAGAGCAATTACTCCGAGGCCACTGTCGTTCTCGCGGACGCTCGAGCTCAGAACCTCTATATTGGGGATAGTTTGGGTGCTGCCCAGTGCTCACGAAGCTTAGGAGCCATTCTCCGAACCCAGAGCAATCATTCTGACGCTGCTGCCATCCTCACGGACGCTCGAGCTCAATTCGTCAAAATCGGGAATCGTTCGGGTGCTGCCCAGTGCTCGCAGAGCTTGGGAGACATTCTCAGAATGCAGCGCAAGTACCCCGAGGCCACCGCCATCCTCACGGACGCCCGAGCTCAATTTACCGAGATCGCAAATCAGTTGGGTAGCGCCCAGTGCTCGCGGAGCTTGGGAAATATTCTCAGGATACAACGCAATTATTCCGAGGCCAACGCCATCCTCACGGCCGCTCGAGCTCAATTCATCGAGATCGGGTATCGCTTGGGTGTCGCCCAATGCTCACAGAGCTTGGGTGAAATTCTCAGGATGCAGCGCAATTACTCTGAGGCCAATATCATCCTCACGGATTCGCGAGCTCAATTCATCGAAATTGGGGATCGCTTGGGTGACACCGAGTGTTCAGCATCCTTGGGCGGTATCCTTATCAGACAAAAGAACTACACCGAAGCGGAGAACATTTTAACGCATGTCCGAGCTCAGTTTATTGAAATTGGTCTCAACGATGGCACTGCATATTGCTCTAAACTCCTCGAGCAGTGCACACGTGAAAGGGATGCCGAAGAAATCATGGAGACAAGCAGCTGATGTTTTTCTCTATTGCTAAGTGGATCATGGAGGCGGCGACGCGTTCTGTGGAATATAATCGGATGAAGAAGTCGCAGGCTTTATTGAGGAGATTAACCTCGCCCAGAGAAACATCTCGAAGGTTGCGCGGGGGGAAATCAGCTTGTATCGCAGTGAAAGGTGCCAAGCGTGCCATCGTATTCAACCGAGGTCAAACGATCCTAATTTTAAATCACGCCGCCCAAATAGAAATTAAAGCACCATCTTTCCCCTCGGTGCAATATTAATTACCTTCTACATCGTTCTGCGTAGTGGCTCGTAGCATGGCCGTAAGTGGTATGGAGCAGGTGGGGAGGTGTGGAGTGCCGTGTGCGCAGGGCCAGAGTGTAATTTGGAGTACTAGTCTGAACGGTTTTTGATAGCTGATCGATACGCATGCTCGATTCGAATTCGCAGAGAGATATTGCATGTTGAAGTGCTTGAAAGAATTCGAAAACTTGAACTCGGAGGCTCGAACGGATGCCGACTCCCGACTCCGGGCAGGTCACACGACGCCTTTCACCTGTCGACTCTCTCGCCCCGAAGACGAAGATGCACGGACGCCAACCGTCGACGAGAACTCTCTGAATGAATACAGCTATAGCTCCTCCTCTAGTACTGGCGGTGGTTATGCGGTTTATTCAAAGGTCTTCCATCGCGCAGTACTACTAGCACTCTGGACTTAAACGGGTAGTTTAAACGAGGCCGACAAGGACTCTGGACCCTGGACAACGCGAAGACCACAACACTTACATGCATCATACATGCCTGAATAGTACTTCGACTTCCGGATCTTCGCCATCTTCCCCTCTTACACCACTCTTCCGCAGCCTGACATATCTCTCAGCGCACATACCACTTCCTGGATGCACGTCGTATACATTCAACTCGCCTCTATCTTTCCCTATAAATGGCCGAAGACGTGTGTGATGTACGGGCCCAGGGCGAGGGAGACCATGGCGGCATGCTATTGGACTGACTGCGTATTGGGCAGTCTGGACTCTGGTTCGTCCTGCACCATGGGATAGATGCGATGCGGCGCATACGTCGGATGTATAAGCAGCCCTGTCCTCGCCTAGTAGCATGTGCGGGAGAAGAGGAAGGAAGAGGGCCAGGAGCAGAAGGCGTAACACAAAGGGAGAGATTTGTGGCGGAAGGATGTTGACGGGACACCTGCAAGATGGGCGCTTCACGGACTCGGACACCCCGCCCACCATTTCCCTGCTTGTTTGCACGATGCCGACCAGGACGACGAAATAATATCAATTAGCCCTATATCGATTCTCCCACCCAGCGACTGGTACTATAGCGCATACCTTCGGGCCCCGCATGCGTATCGGCTTCCAACACCCTCCCTCACCAATGGCCAACAGCAACAGCCCTAGTCATGGCATCAATGCAAACCTAAACCTACGCAGTTCTTCCACTTCTCCTATTGCCGGAATCGAGCACGGCGCACACCCCGAAGCATGGAGCTGATGCGGATGCCCTGACAACCCTCGTTCCTCCTCCGCCCCCGCCCCCGCCCCCGGCCCCGCTCCCGCTCCCGCTCCGCTCTCAGGATCCCATTCACCCATGGCCAGGACGCCAGAAAGCATCGCCGCGGCGACCTTGCAGCAGCACTTTCAAGTTCCACCTCCCCGATTCCTTGGGAACATTCCCGCGCAGTGGCGATCTTGTCTCCTGAAGCGAGAGGGTGGATGGTGGAGGTGACGCACGAGGCACGCTGCTTTTCTCAGAATGCTGGGCTGCGGTCATAAGGGCGGGGAGACGCCCACCATTTTCTTGCTTGTTTGCACGATGCCGACCAGGACGACGAAAGGACATCAATCAGCCCTATATCAATTCTCGAACGTGCCCTCCCACCCAGCAACCGTCTTCTCTTTCACCGTTTATCCGCCGGCGGACACGCATACCTGGATGTCACCTACTTCCGCAAATTCAAACGCGTCTTTTGGGCCTTCGGTGTACCAGCGGCTCTGGGCGGAAATGCCAGTCTATGGAACAGTACTGCTCCCATTGGCACTACCTTCGGGCCCTGCAGGCGTATCGGCCGCTGTGGGTCTCAGAATGCTGGGCTGCGGGCATAAGGGAGGGGTGGTGGTGCGCGTGGACGAGGCTCAGGGGTTGACAGGAAGGCGGGTGCATGATGTACCCTCGGCATGATGGGGATGAGAAGATGGTGATGGAGGTGGAGACGGGGAAGCTACGAGAGAGCAGTACTAGTGGCGGAAGTCGTGAATTGTGAGTAGTCTTCTTCCCTCTCGAGTCTCGGCGCTGGCTCTTGTTCGCTGTCCAAGACTTGTGCGCGATCACCTCCATCTCTCTCTTCGCGATCGCGATCGCGATCTTCTCTTGGTTGATGTTCTATCTTTCCATTCCCGCCAACACAACGCGCTTCCTTAAACTTGCTCGTTTCTCGCTACTTGACACCGGCGCTGACTCTCGGAACGTTGCAGTTATAGTGATCATGGCCCTACACGCATAGCAACGCTTGCACTCCTGGATTCCAGATACATAGTCGCCTTCCCTCACTAAGCATGTCGCCCTCTGCTACCCAACACCATCTATCCCCATCATCAACCAGGGCCAATATCATGCCCACCGCTGCTCGGTCCCTCAATTCGGCCTTTACCGTGTGCCCATCGTGCTGCAGCATTCAGCAATGTCGACACCAGAACCAGGACCGCTATGTCGCCGTCCTGTCGCCACCGGAACCCACCCCCGGCGACCGACCGTCTGGGCATTGTGGCTGAGCCGTATCTGCACGCTTTCAGCGGAAGTGGGCTCGAGAGGCGCGTTAGGAATTCGCTCCAGGCGCCGTCGCTTGATGCCAGGCACAGGAACGCACAGGGAGTCGAGAGAGAGCTGTTCATTCAAGCTCAGGCGCGCATCGTGCCTGCCAGCGTGCCAATGTACCCCCGCGGCTCGAGGGCTTGGGCGACGGGGCTCTCGGAATACGGCTCTCCTGGCGTGGAAGATGCTTGAGGACGGACCGACGATGACGTCGATGTAGGGTATGCGTAGGTCGCGTTGATGGGTGGTAGAGATGTGACCGCAGTGTGACCGTGCGTGAAAGGGAGCTTTGGATGAAGGAGGCTTCTGCTGTGAATGCAACACCTGATTATTTCTTCTGCGTTGTCACTTTAACCTTCGTCTAAGTCCTCACGCTGCTCGGATTAAATTGAGAGTATGGGAATATCAAGTTTGTCGAATTTAGGACAAGTTCGGAGATCATCAAGAGCCCATAGGGTATCTAGAGTATCTTCGTATACGTTTCAACCCGGGCTCTCGCCTTCGCTAATCCTTGATTGATATGATTGGTTAACCCCGACTCTCTCAGCACATTCAAGTCAAATTACATTCTCTTGCCAGGCCAATCTGCTGTCTCTTGCGTTGAACTCATTTACAGTAACCGTCACTGATTTCGCGTTCCATGTTAGTATTGCATTGGTTCCAAGTTTAGACCCCACGTGCCGCCATCAGGTTCCACCCTCCCTGAGGCCTTCTCCCCTGTGGTATTCCAATGCCCCCGCGAGAGAAGAGGGCTAGATCAGCTTCTAATGAAGTTGACATTCAGAGAAAACAGCTGAGGTTGCAGGATGATCGAGATAACATTGGTAATCGGACGACATCTACAGTCACCCAAGCAGGTGACAATGAGCCTATCTGTTTACAATGGTTCGATCTGATAGTCTCGTAAAGCCATCCTTCCACACCATCGGCACATTGGGACCGGTGACGAATGTCGCAGGTCATATTGTTCACGGCAATATGAACATATACAACAGCGCATCAGGTGCGTCCATTGATGATACTTTCAAACGACCTCAGATGATAAAAATGATCTGCCAGTCCCTTCTAGCGGTCTCAGTGTTCCACCGCCATCACAGCCCTCCCCGCCCGATATATGGTTCGGGCGGGAAGAGATCGTATCGACCCTTGCAGGAATCATCACAGGGAACGAAAATCCCAGATTAGCGATCCTCGGTTCCGGGGGGATAGGGAAGACCTCGGCCGCACTGCACGTTATACACCACGAAGCCGTCGTCGCGCGTTACAGAAACCGCATTTTCTTCGTGGCATGTGATGCTGCCACCTCCGCTGATCTGCTCGCATCCCGCATTCTGCAGGTCATGGGTGTGTCTGTGGGTGCCGGGGAAAACCTCCTGACTGCCTTGCATCTTGCACTGAAATGCGCACCGCCGACACTTCCTCCTTTTTGACAACTCCGAGTCCCTTTACGAGGCTGAAAAGGATCACACTGCCACTCGTGACCTCCTTCAAAAGATCGCTGATTCTCCGTCGAGTACGTTGATAATCACAATGCGCGCCACCACCCCACCACCAGGCAGATGGAATTTCTTCAAGTCACTCCCTCCCCTGCCTGCGTCTTCCGAATTCCATGGTGCCGTGGAAGCTCTTAGTCCTGAGATGGGCAACATCGGCAACCTGATTGACCACGCTGTTGCGCACAATCCCGGGGAGATCATTGTCGATATTTCCATACATATATCACGGTATCTCTGGCGCACACATCCTTCTCTCCATCTGTTGAAAAAGGTGTCTGATCTGGTTAATTCGGTGCCCACTCAGATGCGGGCACGGTATTTCGATGTCTCTGGTGCTATTCTGCGCTTGCAGAGTGAGTACGTTGCGGCCGCATCAACATACACGCAAGCGCGGGATCTATTTCTCGATATCGGGGATCGTCTTGGTGCCGCCCAGTGCTCGCGGAGCTTGGGAGATATTCTCAGGATGCAGGGCAATTACTCCGAAGCCACCGTCGTCCTCATGGACGCTCGAACTCGATTCATCGAGATTGGAAATCGTTTGGGTGCCACCTATTGCTCACAACGCTTGGGAGATATCCTCAGGATGCAGGGCAATTACTCCGAGGCCACCGTCGTCCTCACGGACACTCGAGCTCAATTCATTGAGATTGGGGGTCGTTTTGGTGTCGCCCAGTGCTCGCGGAGCTTGGGAGATATTCTCAGGATGCAGAATAATTACTCTGAGGCCACCACCATCCTCACGGACGCTCGAGCTCAATTCATCGGGATTGGGCATCGTTTGGGTGAGACTCAATGTTCGACATCCTTGGGCGCTATCCTTTTCGCACAAAGGAACTACACCGAAGCGGAGAACCTTTTAATGCATGCCCGAGATCAGTTTATCGACATCGGTTTCAACTATTGGACTGCGCATTGCTCCAAACTCCTTGAGAAGTGCCTACGTGAAAGGGATGACGAGGCACTCATGGATACCAGCAGTTGAGCCTTTACTAAATTGATGATGGAGGCGGCAACGCGTTCTCTGGAAAGCACGGAGGCTGATATGGAACGAGGGGTCGAAGCGAGTAAAGGACAGAAAGAAGGACATTGGCTGTCGAATACTCACCGACCTGTATTATAACTAGTACCCCGCCTTTCTCCACATAAGCGCATGCCCACTTATGTACGATATATCATATACAAGGATAGCACACTTGAATTGCACTACGAAAAACCGTCTATATCAACCAAAATCTGCGTTCAATCACCAAAAGTCCATAGCGAATTTGAATAGTCAGTCAAAATTCAAAATTCACAGCTTCCAAGCAGTCTCCTACCCATTCGTCGTTGAAGGGTTTTATGGGGGGACACATTATCGTACTTCACGCAATGTCAATTATCAGAGAAATTTATCACATGATATTGATATTTTCCTAAAAGAGTATAATAATTCCGACCTTCAAACCCCCCAAACCCTTCAAGACGACTGGACGAAAACGTGCGCCACATGTCCAAGATACAATAACAAACAATCGCTCCCTCCTGCGCGTCGCCCGCCTCCTAAGTAGATAAGATAGAATTCAGCCTCCTAAACCCTGGAATGGTCCCTCCACGCCGCTACGAAATTCCGTTCTTTACTGATATACGGCGGCTCACGCAATAGAAGCTCGGCTACCGGCCATGCTAAATCCGGGTGGTCGAGGGCCTCCTAAAGCACGACAAGGACATTATCGTGGTCGTAACAACGTTCGCTGAGATCGTTGCAGCCTTGATCGAGAATGCGAGCTGACTCACCCCCTCTTTTTCTCCACTGTACACGCGGCGATGACCATGCTCTACCCTTCCTTCATTTGCTACCAATGAAATAGGCTGCAGGTATCTCTTAAGCCATATAATAATGAATTTGCCAGGCGGGGCGGGCAAGCGCGACTCATTGGCATTTGTTGTGTTGTGTTTACGGGAGATGTGGTGCATGTTTTCGTCCAGTCGTAGTAGAGGGTTTGGAGGTGATTGAAGGTCGGAATTAATATGCTTGATTGGGAATTATTGCTTAATTGGGAAGTTGTGGCGTAACTTTTGTATGTTACTTGTATCCCCCACGAATCGATATGCAGCCTCCAAACCCTCTACTCACGGCTGGGTAGGAGACTGGCTTCCAAGCCCCTCTTCTCAATCTTCTCAGTCGCGGGATTGAACTAATCGTGACACAACTGCCACCGACACCGCCACCGCCACCATCGTACCGACATACTTAACCACCCACTGTGACAGCCCCACCGCCAGAGGGCAGAGGTCCACCGGATCCCGATCCAAACGACGCGCTCGCACTGCTCGATGCAGACGTTGCGGTCCAGCCCCGGTGGTTGCCGAGGACCAGTGGCAATGGCAGGGGTAGAGGATGTGATGGATGAAGAGCCGTTTGAGGGCATTTGGTCGGATATTTCTGTTGAATCACATGAGCTTCAGACGTGCTCAATAATAACAGAGCGAAGGAAAGAAGGGGGAAAGGGCAATGGGCGACAAAAGGAAGGGACCAAGAATAATAGGGGAAGGGCACCAGAGTCGACCAGAGTCAGACTCCGCAGAACTCGGCAGCGAATAATTCATCCCCACATACGGATTTGTCGAATTCATCCCTACGTCCACCGGGACGAGATGCTTATTTGATCGCGGTCTTGAGGCTGAGGGTAATACGTCACCGCTGTCTCCATCGTAAAGTTCGTCGACTCGTGCGTTGGTGTGATCGTCCCTGGTGCGGGCGCAATTACATTCTCGTCGACGGACGCCTGGATGGAGGGGCCGATGGCCGGTGTAGTGGAACGAGTTGTACTGCCAAATGACAGTGGTGAGGCGGTGGCGATGGTCCGGATGCACCGCGGGACAAGATCCACCATATTCAGATCCAGACAACGCACTCGTGTCGCCCGATGCAGACGTTGTGGTTCGAGTCCCGGTGGCGGTCGCTGATGACCCAATGGCAGTGGCAGAAGCGGAGGACGAGATGGAGGGTGCACCATTCAAGGTCGTATGGCCGATATGGCTTTTGTATCACATTAGCCTCAGAAGTGCTCAAGGATAACAGAAGATAACAGAAGAAGGGGCAAGGGGGGGAAAAGGAAGGAGCTGATAATAGGAGGGAAGAACATCGGCCTCACACCGCGCAAAACCCGGCAGCGGATAATTTGTGTGCACATACGGACTTGTCCTATCCCGCGATTAGGTTCTCGTATTCCTCGATGACGGACGGCGGGCGCCTGAAGCCTGGACGGAGGGGCTATCTTAGTCTGGTGAGCTGTACTGCCAGATGACGGTGTTGAGGCGGGCTCGAGCACAGGGGGGCAAGGTCTGTGATCGTGCGGATGATCTTACGCTTTTGGGGAAAGGGTGCGTTGGAATTTGGAAGGGCGCTGTGAGAGGAAAGAAAGAGGATGATGATGAAGACAAAGCGATTGGAGTGGATTAGAACGGAGAGGGATGTGCCGTGAAGGGAAGGGACGTGGGATTAGCATTGGGAGATATGTCGGGAAGAGCATCGAAGCTCGCACGCTCGCGGAAGAACATGTAGTCTGCAGGCTCTCAGGGGGTATGCAGTTCGCAAGCTTGGAATGAAAGAACCAACGCTCGGTTGGTCGACAGGGAGAATGGAAAACGGAAACGAAACTTGGAGCATTATATGACTCTGGAAACGCGCCCTCCGAGTCGACAGATGGTATACGCTTTGCGCTCTATTGCCGGGTTAGCCCGTATAGTGTCTAGATAGTGAAATTAGAGCGAGTTTAGCCGAGGCTAGAATTATATCTCTGAACGTCGTATATGTATATATCGATACCATACATACAATTTCTCCTTATTTCAACTATATGTCGAACCTCAGGCGATAGCTCACTCGCTGCTACGTGTTGCCTGCGCGGTGTTTGCCAGCATAACCGGTAAGGCCAACAAATCGCGGGTAGCACGAGCACAGTGCGCGGGTACGTGGTGGTACGGGGACATGGGTGTAGCCCATCCAGGTCTGGGCGAAGAGTGTTAGGGGTGCTCGTAGAAATGCGTAGTGGGGCGGGTCGGGGTAGTCGTGGCGGGTCGGGGTGCGTCGAATGCCTCCTTGGTGCGGACGCATGCGCAGCGAGTTGCGGCACGGCCGGGGGGAGGGGTTGTGCACCATAGATATGTATTCAGCTAGGGGGAACATTAATAGGCATATGTAATATCGTTAGTTAGCCAAGATAGTGGAGGACGCGAGATCTAACTTTGGACGATGTAGGCAATAAAACAACTAAATCTACATAGAACCTACTAGACGTGTGCTATGTTAACCTTCGCGAGTTCTCTATGTAGACCCTCGGTATTAACCTCCCGTCTATGTAGGCTTTTCGCGTAAGGCATAATCCTGAAATCACACTTTGTAGAATCCTACTTTCCAGAAACTCGGGGGTAACAAAGCACGTCATTTACCCCAGAGTTTCTGGCACACTTGTAGCCTTTTGACGACGGTTCCCACGTGAAGTTGTACGCGACCGTCGTTGAGAGACCCTTTTCTCGTAGCTAGTTGATACATGAGATCCAATGTGAGACCGGAACGCGTGCACCGTGAGGTGTGGAGAAGCGTGGTCGCGTGTGACCGTCGGGGGTGATGAATGCCGGCGCGATGTCCTGTCCCACTAGTTAGCACCGTGACTCCCCTTCTTACCAGGAGATTAAAGATAAACGCGTCGCACTAGATTTGACTCCCAGCAAACTGGAGGCAACTTATACTACCGCTCGAACCGTGGAACGTGATTCTACGATGCTCCATTAGAACGGGGCGCGCTCGAAGCTCGCTAAAGAGATCGTTCGAAGTATAAGAATCGTTACGGACGCTCTAACGCTCGATATAAGAGAGGGAACGTGGGTGTGCGACGGGGGGAAGGGCAAGGAAAGAAGAAAGACCGGAAGAAATAGGAGTGATGAGCTACACATTGTACGACCGCTTCCAGGGGGGAGGGCGGCTACGAGATGTAGCCGAGCTTGCACGTTTCGACCGGCGAGATTCGGGTCGCGCTCTAGATACACTCGTATACCTA
>KV417752.1:37539-61874 GCA_001630335.1 Athelia psychrophila
CCTATCTACAACGACCCATCGTGTCCCGCTGTACGAATCACTCCCTTCCGCTAATACATAGACCTTAGGTCGTCACGTTCGCAACGCCCCGCCACGATACGCACATCCTGGTACTAGTGATATCGACGTTGTAAGGCTCTCAGTCGCAGCCACAGTTCATCGCTCTTTGCTCTTTGCTCGTTCAAAGTCCTTCGCTCAACACACCCGCCCTTACCTTTCTATCTTGTAGTTTGTTCTCTTCTAGCGCTTACTCTTCTCTCCCTACCTCCATTAGCGCGTGTTCAGGTATCTGTCGCTTGTTCTCGGTCGCGGCTCTGAGCTCTCCCTTATTCTCTCTGATGAGTGCTAAGTGCTGAAGGGGGTGATCATGACGAGAGAGCGTCGAAGGGGTGGCGGTGGAGGTAGAGGTATAAGAGTAGGGGCAGCACGGATAACCTCCTGAGTAGTACGTGGGCGGAAGGACGCTCGGTGTCCCGGAGTAGGTGCGCGTGGTGGAGGGAAGGGAATATGGGTGTAGGGTCGTAAGATTCTTGGCGTCGCACGGAGCACTCAGCGGAGGTGGTAGGTGGGTGAGGAGCGGAATCCCCTGTTCTAGCGGTGACGCGTCCATACAGGGATTCCTTAGCCCCTCCACTGTGAACTTTCACGACGACGTTCCAACGCCGCCGCTACGAAAGACTGGAGGACTGGTACCCACTGACCCCAGGACTCTCGACTCGCTCTCGCTTTCGGTCCCCCCCTCACCTCCTCCTTCACAGACAATCGCGTAGGCATAGTATAGGTACGAAGCCCACGCACCCGGAAGGCGCTAAGGCCGCTGCCCCCTTCTCCTGCTTGACGCGTCCTGAACCAGACGTGATTACGCTACCGATCACGATAACGACAACCGACAACTCCTACCCACACAGCCCGCGGCTATGCGGACGACCCGGGCTTCCATCCACGATACCATGGTCACGGTCACCCCCGGCGGGACGAGATATCTGACGGTAAGGGTGGGTCTCGGCGACCCTGTGGCTTCCGGGTTTTCTGCGCAAACTTAAACGACTCCATCCGCCGTAGGTCCATACGCATAGGCGGCCGCCTCTTTCGCCACCTTCTCTTCTGCCAGCACCCGCCCCTCCCGTTCAAGCTACAGGAAAGCAGCTGGACCAGCCGTAGCGCGTTCGCTCGTCCCTTCCAGCTTTACCACACGCGACCCCACTAAGAACGCTAACCTCTTCTCTTTCTTCGTCCAAACGTAGCTGCTGACGAATACTCCCCCACCTCCCCGGTTACCAAGGCGAGGCAGAACGTTCAGTACAGCTTGCAGTTATACGAAACGGAGGCTGCTACGCCCCGTGCTTCTTCCACCATATCACCCCTACCAGGACGTTGACGGTAGGGGCACGCCCAAACGCGGTTCTCGGCAACCCTGCGACTTCCGTGTTCTATACACAACCATCATCAACCAGGGCCAATATCATGCCCACCGCTGCTCGGTCCTTCAACTCAGCCTCCACATGTGCCCATCGTGCTGCAGCATCCAGCAATGTCGACACCAGAACCAGGACCGCTACGTCGCTGTCCTGTCGCCCCGGAACCCACCCCCGGCGACCGAACGTCTGGGCTTTGTGGCTGAGCCGTATCTGCACGCTTTCAGCGGAAGCGAGCTCGATAGGCGCGTTAAGATGTCGCACCAGGTGCCGTCACTTGATGCCAGGCACAGAAACGTGCGGGGGGCCGAGGGAAAGCTGCTCAGTCAAGCTCAGGCGCGTATTGTGCCTGCCATTCCGTGGCTCGAGGGCTGGGGCGACGGGGCTATCGGAATGCAGCTCTCCCGGCGTGAAAGATGCCGGAGGATGGGGCCGACGATGAGGTCGAGGGAGAGAATACGTAGGCTGTGTTAGCGGATGGGCAGAGATGGGATTGCAGTGTGGTCGTGCGTGAAAGGGAACTTTGGCAGAAGGAGGCTTCTACTGCGAATGCATTACGCCTGATTGTCTCTTTTGCATCGTCGTTTTACCTTCTTCTAAGTCCTCAGGTGGCTCGGATTAAATTGAGAGTATGAGCATATGAAGATTGTCGAGTTTAGGGCCGTTCGGAGACCATCAAAAGCACACAATCATGTGTCTTCATATTTGCATCATATGTGTATCAATTGAGATGATTCAGTTCTCTCTCAGCGCATTCAAGCCAAATTACACTCTCGTGCCAGGCCAGTCTGTCTCTTGCGTTGAACTTATTTACAGTAACTACTGACTTCACGATGCAAGTTCAAGTTGGTTCCAAGTTCACGCCAAGTTTAGACGCCACGTGCCGCCATCAAGTTCAAGCCTCCCTGATATTTGAAAGGCTTTTCTCCCCCCTCACAACCCCCTCACCATCTCGTGCGACTTGCGGCACTCCAATGCTTCCGCGAGGGAAGAGGGCTCGATCAGCGTCTGATGAAGTTGGTGTTCAGAGAAAACAGCTGAGGTTGCAGGATGATCGAGATAACATTGGTAATCGGACCACATCGACAACCATACAAGCAGCAAATATGGTAGGCAATGAGCTCGGTCTCGGCAACTTGATCTGATGTCCTCAGAAAGACATCCTTCCACACCACCGGCACAGTGGGACCCGTGACAAATGTTGCGGGTCATATTTTTAACGGCAATGTCAACATATACAACCGTGACGGCGCATCAGGTACGTCCATTGATGATACTTTCAAACGACTTCAGATGATAAAAATGATCTGCCAGTCCCTTCTAGCGGTCTCAGTGTTCCACCGCCATCACAGCCCTCCCCACCCGATATATGGTTCGGCCGGGAAGAGATCGTATCGACCCTGGCAGAAATCATCATTGTCAACGAAAATCCCCGATTAGCGATCCTAGGTGCGGGGGGGATGGGGAAGACCTCGACCGCACTTCACGTTATCCACCACGAAGCCGTCGTCGCGCGATACAAAGCCCGCATTTTCTTCGTTGCATGTGATGCTGCCACCTCCGCTGATCTGCTCGCATCGCACATTCTGCAAGTCATTGGGGTCTCGGTGGATGCTAAAGAAAACCTCCTGACTGCTTTGCACCTCGCGCTGAAGAGCGCATCGCCGACACTACTTCTTCTTGACAATCTCGAGTCACTTTGGGATGCAGAAAACGATCACACCGCCACTCGCGACCTCCTTCAAAAAATCGCTAATTCCCCGTCGAGTACGTTGATTATCACAATGCGCGCCACCACCCCGCCACCTGGCATTCGATGGACGTTCTTCGAGTCACTCCCTCCCCTGTCTGCGTCTTCAGCCAAAGACGTCTTTCTGGCCATCAACGCCACCTTCTGCGATGGCTCGGACGACGGCAATGATGTCCTCGATGAGCTGCTAATGGAACTGGACTATGTCCCGCTCGCAATTCATCTGCTCGCGCACGTCAGCACAGATGTCTCCCCACGATTTGTACTGAAACAGTGGCAGAAGCAAAGAACGCGCATGCTCAGCCTCGACAGTTACACTACAGACAAATTAGAGAGCGTCGATGTATCCATCTCTCTCTCGGTGCGATCACTGGGTGTGGGCCGAAATCCCGATGCAATACAGCTGCTCGGGATGCTGTGCTTGCTTCCAGACGGTCTTTTACGCTGGCAGGACAGGCTGGAGGTCATCGAGAAGACTTTCGAGACCGCCTCCTCCAACTTATTCCTGCTTCGGAAATTTGCGCTAGTCTACACGACAGGAGCCAAATTGGGCGTGCTCTCTCCCATTCGACACTTTATTCTCCAGCATTATCCCCCAGATTCTCAACATGCGCAATGCATTTATAACATTATCTGGGAGCTCGTGTACACTCACGCGATGGTTAATTTTGGTCCCGAATTCCACGTTGCTGTGGAAGCTCTTAGTCCTGAGATGGGCAACATCGGCAACCTGATTGACCACGCTGTTGCACATAATCCTCAGTAAAAACGATAATTCAAGGTCAGTCAACGAGAAGTCAAGATCAGTCGTATACCATTCTGTCAAAGTCAACTATAAGTCATTTATAAGTCTCGAATTCAGGCGGATACTTTAGTGTCCGTGTTTCAACAAATTAAAGCCGAGTCGTAGTCGTTTCAATGTCAAATGCAATGCTCCCGTAATTGCCCTCGGCAATAATTCAATTGTTCATACATCTTCTACTTCAAGATCATCCAAATTATTTTCACCAGATACCAGTCCACATTCTGCTGCACTCAGTAGGTCCAATCCTGGATGCTTGCGCAGGATGTGGACATCCTGTGATTCTGGTCCAACCCAAATACCTATAACAGCCACAATAGACAGCACACGTGCCACTTTGACAGTGGTACCCCATTTTCCTCGCCACTGCCGATACTCTGTGCACAATCCAACTATAGGATGGTACACCACAAGGTTGTCCGTGCTTTCATCTGGGAGCCTTCTTGTATAGAATGCGAGTGCTTCACCAAACTGGGCATGGCCCTCTATAGTTGCCTTGAATACCAATTAGCTTCAAGCACTAGGGGAGAGCTTGAACATACCTCAAAGTAACGGGATGATCGCCCAGGTCGATCCCTCCGCAGCTCATTCAGACGACTGTTGAGCTTAGCCTTTCCCGGAAGATCCAACTTTCCCCACCGCTCTATTTCTATTTCTGCTGTGTCTCCTTCGGCTTCGAAGAAATCTTGAAGTGCCCTGAATTGTTTCGTAAACTCGGTGCCTGCTACCTGCTCTCTCTTCAAGATCTTGGATTTTGTGGATAGCCTAGTCTGTTGGTGCTTGCTAGTGGCGATTTCACGTAGGGCAGGAATTTTTATCTCTAAAATCTTGATTAACTCTCTCTCAAAGATAATATTTGCCAGATGGACAAATGGGGCTTTTTTTGACCGTATTTTGTGGCCAACCTCGCCAATGGCCCGCTCACATGTTGCTTGAGAGCCCACACGGATGGATCCGTTCCAGAAAATATGTTGTGCAACGTGAACCAGCTGGAAGAGGCACAGTCTGCATCTAGAGATCTTCTTGGGATCGCCACCCACATAGATATTCTCGAAGCCATGGAGAAAGTCTGCAAACAAGTCGAAGATCTTGGTAATCTCTGCAGTGGTTCTGCTGGCAACTGTCATAGCTGCTTCAATGCCTCCAGCAAAATTGGCAAAATTGGCAAGGACAGCTGGAGCAAATTGAAGCTCGATCCCCAAGGGAATGATGTACCAATGCAGCAATGCCATCCATTCGAAAATTTTGTACTGGCTGTTCCGCTTCAGATGTGGATTTCGAATAGGTCCACAAAAAGAAGGAGGAAGAGTTGCTATGCCATTTGTAACCATTTCACCAAATGTGGCTGCAGCTTCTGAGCCTAAATGAAATATTTCGTCTGGTGTGCTGTGCTGTGTCCAAATGTCCCAGATAAAAGGTAAACAGTTCTCGTAGAATAGATGGAATGGATCGAGGGGGAAGTAGGTAGGATGAATAAATGCACCTCCTGCGGCACACATTGGCAGCCGAGATATACCAGTCCTTGTAACAATAGTTGCACGGCGGGCTTTGCTCTCAGCTTGACCTAATTGAGTGATGGTGTCCCAGTAATCTTCTTCCGTGCGATAAGGGATTTCTGGTAGGCTGTAAATGTCACGTCCCGGATTGTATTGGTTGCTGGGTTCAGTTGCATCCATCGGATAGTACAAATATTTTGATCCCCGGGCTGTACTGGACCGAGCAGCCTTCACCATCGAAAATCTATCGCCATGGTAGGCAAGGTGACCTGCCATGCCGCTGAGCTTTGCAGACCCCAGCATATCTCCCAGAATCATCACAATCCATGCTCGAAGCACAAAATAGGATGAATCAACAGCATCCCAGGTCCAGATGCCTTCACTAGCTCTCGCCATCTCTGAATAAAGTGGATACATGAATGACTCAATATTGCCAGGTGGATTGGGCCCAGGTGTTGCAAAAGCGTAGATGACTTTCCCTGTCAAATAGCGAATTGTGGCGGGAAGGTTGAATAATAATATGATGACTAGCCAAGTGTCGGAGAGCTTTTTCATGGTGAGCTGAGCACCATCGGTTGATAACGCTAAAGCTACATCACGGGGATCTTGAAAGAGACCCAACTGGTTGCGATGGAAGAGATGGACATCGGAATTTCCGAAGTCGGAGTATTTCCGATCTGTCTCCCCGGCCGCAGTGGCAACAAGGTGGAGAGTCTCCTGTAGTAGCTTATCCCGGTGCCGCATTTCCATAGAGGAAGTTACATTTGAATACATAGCTCGGATTGATGCCATAATTGGCAGAGTCATCATTTGCGCGCGAGGTTGCGGGGCAGATTTTTTGCTTCCCGTTGGAACAGGTCTGAAACGAGGTTCATTACAGACCTTTTTGTCCCGAATATGAGGACAGGATGTAAGGTGCTCAAACTCTCCCGTGTACGCAATACAGCTATTTGGGCAGATGTCGACATTTACCGAGTTCAACTCAGTAATGCGGGTAGCAAGTTTACGAGCCAAATGCAAAGACAGAATATTTTCGCCAGTTGCTTCTGCGAGAACCTTCGCATGTCGTTTATAAGCATCTACTGTTCCGTTGGATCGGTACCAGGCTGCATAGTGTTTCAATGTGAGCTTCTCAGAATATTCCAGAGTCTCAGTCTCGGGGGGGGAGAGTGGTGGATGTGCAGGCAGTGTATAGCCTTGCAAAAGTGTCTCCCGTAGAGCTTCAACTTGTACGGGTACGGGAAACCCATTCGGAATTGCGTAGGGCACAGGCTGCTCAGGTATATCATCCTCATCTTGATCCGAGTCTGAATTGTCGGGGAGACGGAAATCCTCATATTCATCGTTCTCCGGGAATGCAAGAAACATTCCGGTGTCTGATGCATCAGAGTGAGCCGACTGGCTTTCCGCGGCCTCTGAGTTTTCTTCAGATAGCATATTTATATCTGTAGTAATTGTTAGAGAGAATATTTCGAGCTGGTATCAAGACGACATACCAATTTCAGTATATGCCTCGGGATGAAATGACATAGGATGATCATAATCAATTGGCTGTGAAGCTAGACAGGGACCTTGTGTTTGAGAAAGCTTGCTACATTAATGAACTAAGAAATTGCAAACCATTGTCCTGGTCTATCTCCATAGATTGCCCTCCTGGATCTATCCCGATGTCGTCCTTGGGAGCTGCAAATTGTATCATGTATTAGATTTGTAAAGTTAGATGAAATAATAAGTGACTCACCAGCAAGTCCTGCCGAGATGCTTGATGCATTTGCCAGTATACACCTCTCAATATGAGCGACTGCCTGTGGAGAGTGTACAATGCTCGATTGGCGAAGAAGGGCTTGATCCTTGTTTAGATGGTGCAAGATTGTCCGGGGGGCCCGGAATTTTCCTGGAAAGCATTGAGAGCATAAGCATTCCGACATTCTCTCGCAGTTCCAATCCACGTATTCAGAGAGGAATAGGGTAGAGAGATGCAGTGATCGATTTGTGGAAGAGCCAGTGATTGAATTAGGGAAGAGCCAGTGATCGAATTAGGGAATTGTAAGTGCTGCCGTGTTTCGCCAGGATTTCTTCAAGTCCTACGACGACCACCTCGACGACAATGAACTCACGATCTGGTTTCTCCAGCGACATTGGTTCCAGCTCGTTTGGACAGGACGACCGCACCAGCACATTTGGTGATTACCCACCTAGTACGAGCTCTGGCAATGATTACCATTTTCCGTCTGTGCACCCTGGCATCAACCCTGTTGGGCATACCAACCCTCGCACCTCTACAAGCGCACATCCGGCACAGATGACCTCAGATTGGCAACACAATCAGCATACCCTCACAAATCCCACGCCTATACCACCCCACTCTATGGACTTATCTCTTGGGCAATTGCTCGTCTACCCGGTTGTTCAAAACCTCCACAAGAACTGGGCTGAAGCGAGCCTTCGAGTCTCCCTTGCATTGGAAACTCAGGCAGCACTCGTTAAAGAGAATTTGAGGCTCTCGAATGAGCTACGCGAGGCGAATCGTTACATCTCGTGAGTGAACCAGCCTACGTGTTGTCACACGAGAGCTCTAACATTCTCCTCCAGTCCTGCACTCGGTCAATTTGAGTATGTTCTTTTATTTATTTTACTTATTATATATCTAATGTTGCACATTTCAGGAGATCACGCACTCGGACTCCCTCACTTGCACCTAGCGACTCAATTTCAATGGCACCTCCTCCCTCGATCAGAATCAAACACCAGCCTGCAATAAGACCGGCCCATTATCCCCCCGAGATCCTCTGGTCCCTTGACGACTCTAAGAAAGACATAGATGTTGGATCATCAGAAAGTAACTTGTCGAGGCCAGCAATGGCCAGCGCGCTCCGTCATGTCGACGGTACAGATCTCAACGACGGAGAGTATAGTGCAATCAAAGCAACAGCTCACGCTATTGCACACGAGCTCAATCAACTACCAATTCCTCGTGGGCGTCGTCTGGAGGGCAAGAGTCGGACGATGAAATTCTATAAGAAGCACATGCTTCAAGAATGGAATCAAGCCGTGGCAGACGCTGAAGCTCAGCAAGATGTTTTGATGCTGTGCTCGGCTCACTGGAAAGCCGAGCATATCCTCCAAGCGGCACTTCAAGCTGCCCACACATCTCGTAAGTGTCTTAATACGCAAATACACTGATAACTAACATGTTTTTATACTAAGTTACTAAAAAGGCAGGCTCGAGCACCAAGAGCAAGCGCTCTCACTCCCCATCCAACACGACATCCAGCAGCACCAGGCGGAAGCGTTCTCGCTCTACATCCAATGCGACATCCGGCGGCAGCGGTAACAAGAGAGGCCGTTCTGACAGCACGACAGACCGTGCTGTGCAGAAACTGCATACCGAGCCGCCAGCCCGGCATGAGATTCGCTCGGAAACCGGAACACTCAATCTTGTGCCAAATGCGAAAAAAGGCACACTAGGTGTGCAACATTTCGGATGGAGGAAGCCAGCCCAAATACATGTTTCACCAGCCACGGCTACTCTGGAGACGACTGAGACACTGCCTACACTCGTGGATCCATCCTACGAGAATCTCATGTGTATGTACCTTCTACCAGTGTACTAGCTCGCGCCCACTAACCCCTTCGTGCAGACATTCTATCCACAGAACACCCCGGTCTCACCAACTACAATGACGCAATTGATCTTCTGCAGGCCCTCCATGCCAATCCGACATTCACCACTGGCAGCCCTTCTCCTTCGTTTGTCGCCTTCTTGCAGCGCATCGAGGGATCCACACCCTCACCGGCTGATGACGAGGATGAAACGAACCAGACCTGGGGTCATCACCTTTTTGCAGGAGGAATGCTGACATGTACTTCCGTTCTCGACACATGGGCAAGTATTGGCTCACCTTTATCTGCCCGCAGGCTGATAGCCGCAGCACTGACCACCTGCCGTATCTCCCGCTGGCTGTGCAAGACACATGTGCCGATGATTACGCCGGCAGGATATGTCAGCGACAGCTACCTCGAGCAGGTGTGCGCGTTGCTTTGGACCATTTGGCAGGCCGCTGGTGGAGTATGTTTTCTATTCAACTCGCAGTTCACATACTTACTCTGTCAATAGCCGGCTTTCAAAGGCAAAGGAAAGGAGATAGAATTGGCCCCAGGAACGTCTGGGTCTACTCCGCACTCAGCATCTACAGCTCAAGTAGTACCAGTATCACCACGTCCCTCCGGCACCTCCCAATCAAACACTGGACCCGGAGCAGATATCGGAGACGTCAAGAAACTCATTGAGGTCCGTGTTAATTCATTCTACCAATATAAACATTTTACTCATTTATATTTAGTTGTGGCATGTAGTCAACCTGAGGAAGTGGATCCTCGACCACCATTTGGTTGCAGTACCGACTGCGAAGAAAGCTGGTGAGTCCAACCTCAGTTTACAATGCTCCGCCCGTCTGCCATTGCTGACTGTGAATAGCACTCGTCGAAATCATATGCGCCGCCACGGGCGAAAAACGGCCGTCACTCGATGAAGCTCGGGCTGTAATCGAGACTCAGGGACCACGAAGCAAGAAGCCCGCAGCGTAGTCAGCGGGAGGGATTTAGTAGATTCATATAAAGTGCACACAATATTATTCAATTTCACTACCATTACATGACTTTCGGGCGACTTCTGTGTGACATTAAATCTCGTCTTGTTGAATTTGAGCTGACGTGGCCACGACTAGAGCATGACATCGACGGGAGGAAAGGGAGCGAAAGTTCAAGAGTAATTAGACGTTTTGTTGACCGCAGCAAGACTATTTCCTGACTTCAACAGTCAAAGTAAATTCTTAAAAACGACTAGTTCGTCAATCAACGTCAAGTAACATCAAACTTGACTTTCGCCCGACTACTATCTGCCATCTGTGCGACTTCAGTCGAATTATCGTTTTTACTGAGCATAATCCCGGTGAGATCATTGTCGACATTTCAATACAGATATCATGGCATCTCCAGCGCTCACATCCTTCCTCCCATCTGTTGAAAAAGGTGTCTGATCTGGTTCATTCCGTGCCAACTCAGATGCGGGCACGGTATTTTGAAGTCTCCGGTGGTATTATGCACTTGCAGTGTGAGTATGCGGAGGCCGCATCAGCGTCCATGCAGGCACGGCATCTATTTCTCGATATCGGGGATCGTCTAGGTGCCGCCAAGTGCTCGCAGAGCTTAGGAGATATTCTCAGAATGCAGAGCAATTACTCCGAGGCCACCGCCATCCTAAGGGACGCTCGAACTGAATTCATTGAAATTGGAGATCGTTTGGCTGCCGCCCAGTGCTCGCTGAGGCTTGCAAATATTCTCATAATGCAGCATAATTACTCTGAGGCCACCGCCATCCTCACGGATGCTCGTGCTCAATGCATCGAAATCGGGGATCGTTTGGGTGTCGCCCAGTGCTCGCAGAGCTTGGGAGATATTCTCAGCATGCAGAATAATTACTCCGAGGCCACCGCCATCCTCACGGACGCTCGTGCTCAATTCATCGAGATTGGGGATCGTTTGGGTGTCGCCCAGTGCTCGTGGAGCTTGGGCAATATTCTCAGGATGCAGGGCAATTACTCCGAGGCCACCGTCGTCCTCACGGACACTCGAGTTCAATTCATTGAGATTGGAGATCGTTTGGGTCCCGCCCAGTGCTCGCAGACCTTGGGAGACGTTTTCAGAATGCAGGGCAATTACTTTGAGGCCACCGTCTTCCTCACGGACGCTCGAGCTCAAGCAATCGAAAATGGTGATCGTTTGGGCGCCGCCCAGTGCTCTCAGAGCTTGGGAGATATTCTCAAGATGCAAGGCAATTACTCCGAGGCCACCGCGATCCTCACTGACGCTCGAGGTCGATTCATCGATATTGGAGATTGTTTGGGTGTCGCCCAGTGCTCGCAGAGCCTGGGAAATATTCTCAGGATGCAGAATAATTACTCTGAGGCCACCGTCGTCCTCACGGACACTCGAGCTCAATTCATCGAAATTGGGGGTCGTTTGGGTGAGACTGAATGTTTGGCTTCCTTGGGCGCCATCCTTCTCACACAAAGGATCTACACCGACGCGGAGAACCTTTTAACGCATGCTCGAGATCAGTTTATCGACATCGGTTCCAACGATTGGACTGCGTATTGCTCCACACTCCTCGAGCAGTGCCTACGTGCAAGGGATGAGGAGGAAATCATGGAAACCAGCAGTTGAACGTTTGCTAAGTTGACGAATAAGCGGCGACGCGTTCTCTGGAGAGCACTGACGCTGAAAAACAGAAAGAAGGCATTGGCTGTCGAATAATCACCGACCAGCATTATAACTACTACGTATACCCCACATAAGTGTATTTCCACTGATGCAGAATATTTCACATGCAAGGATAGCACACTTGAATTACACTATGAAAAACCGTCTGTATTCACCAAAAACCTGCGTCCAATAACCAAATGTCCATAGCGACTTTGCAGAGTCCATCAAATGTCAAAATTCACAGCTTCCATGCCCCTCTTCTCAGTCTTTTCAGTCGCGCGATTTAACTAATGGCAACAACACCCCCAGCGCACCCGCTACCATCAGTGCCGCCGCCATCATCCTACCGACATAAACGCCCACTGTGACAGCCCCAGCGCCGGAGGACGAAGGCCCACCAGATCTAGATGCAGACGGCGGGCTCGTGCTGCTCGATGCTGACGTTGCGGTTCCAGCCCCGGTTGTTGCCGAGGAACAGTGGCAATGGCAGGGGTAGAGGACACGACGGATGAAGAGCCGTTTGAGGTCATTTGGCCGGATAGGTATGTTGAATCGCATTTACCTAAGACGTGTTCAAGGATAAAAGATGATAAGGGAAGAGGCGGCGAACCGTGAGCCCCGAAAAAAGGAAGAGAATAGGAGGGGAAGAACATCAGACTTGCACTGCGCAAACCTCGGCAGCGAATAATTTATCTCCACATATGGACTCGGCCAATTCGTCCCTACGTTCACCCCGACGAGATACTTGAACGCGGCCTTGAGCTATGGGAAATAAGTTATCGCCGTTTCCATTGTAAAGTTCGTCAGCTCGTGCGTGAGCATGTCCGTCACTGTGGCGTCGAAGACACCGTTCTTTACGCGCACGATCAACTTCTCACCGAATGATGTCTGGAAGGAAGGGACATTGTCGTCGAACGAGTTGTACTGCCAGATGACGGTGGTGAGGCGGCGGCGATGGACCGGACGTGGTCGTCGAAGTCGCCGCAGGGCTGGCACCAGCGGAAGGAGGCGACGCATGTGATCGTGTGGATCATCCAGCGCTGTTGGAGGAAAGGGTGGGTTTGAACTCGGAAGGGAACTGTAAGAGGAAATAAAGCGGATAATGATGAAGAAAGGAACGGGAGGGGGGCAGTGGGTGGGTACAAAGGAGAGGGTATAATCTTGCAAGCTCCCGTCGAGAAGTAGAGCTCTTCCAGAGAAACAGCCCGGAGCTCGCAGTTGGCACAGCTGACAGCTCGCAAGATCGCGCGGGGGAAGATCAGCTCGTATCGCAGTACAAGCCTACAGTACAAGCCTACAAGGTGCCAGCACAATCGTATTCATAGGAACCTCGCTGGCAGGAGCCTGGAGGTTGAATGATCCTAAGTTTAGATCGCGCGCAGATAGTAGAATTTAGAAAACCATTCTGTGGCACTCACATGAATGCATGACATGTACAACCGCCTCCGACCTGAGTATACTATACATCCCGATTGACAGGCTCTCGACGGATGCCGACGGATGCCGACTCCCGATTCCGACACACTGCCACTCACTGCAGCTGCCTCCCTCAAGCGCGTCCAGGCGTGGCCTCTGCCGCGATTCTGCTCATCCACAATACATGGCGCACTCGAGTCTCCAGGCAATCGAGTGGAAAGCGGCGCTTCCCAGGAACATATCTACCGTCACTTGGCAATCACACTGTTCACCTAACCGCCTCGCCCGAACGTGGCATTCGACTGTGGTCTTGTTGCTTCCATCTTGCTTCCAACAGCACTTCGCATCAAAACGATAAGACCCCTCCTTGAGCCAGCTTCACCAACGGGACGTAGAGAGACCGACGTACGCCTCAGCGTCTGCGCCAGAAGCAAGCTTAGAGGCAGCATTGGCAGTGGTTATATGATCGATTCGAATGGCGGGACTCGCGAGTCTCAACGTCGTTTATTCCGAAGTACGCGCTATGGGACGCAGTGGACGCAGAGGCAAGGGATGGGAGGCTAGGATGGAAATGCCATCCATCTTACACGGCAGCTGGACTTCGACTGTTTGTTTGACCGATAGATACCAACAAGGACCACGACAAGACCGCAAAGCGCACCATCCCTTCCCGAATCATATTTCAACTTCCTCCAGCATCTTTTTACATCAGCATCCTCCCCTGTTTCATAACTCTCTTCGCCAGCCTGACATATCTATCAGGGCGCATCCACCCGCGGGCGCACAGTTTACACGTTCAACTCGCCACTATCTTTCGTCGTAGATCGAAGACCCATGCGATAGACGGGGCGAGGGGGGCCATGGTGCCATACTATTGGAGTGAATGTGTATCGGGCAGTCTGGTTCGTCCTCCCTCACGGGATATATGAGATGCAGGCACATGCGTTGGATGGGAAGGCAGGCCTATCATTCTTGCCCTGTCCTCGCCTACCCGCACGCGCGGGAGAAGAGGACGGCAGCAAGGCAGGATCAGAAGTAACATGGATTTAAGGCGGAAAGATATGATTCATTTCAGATGGTCGCTTCACAGACACCCCCAACATCCAACAGCTCGATTTGCACTGCTTGTTTGCACAATGCCGACCAGGACGAAAGGACATCATCCCTGTGTCGAACTAGCCCTCTCACCCAGCGACCTTCCTCTCTTCTACCACTTTCTCCGTCGATGGATATACCTACCCGGACGCCGGCTACCTCAGCAAACACATATTTTGTGCCTTCAGTGTCGCACCGGCTCTTGGCGCAAACCTGCACGGGGATGGCAGTTGCAGCACTATCCCCACTATTCCACCTTCTTCGTGCCCCACATCGTCGGAGGCAAGGGTGTGTTGGCACTTGCAAGACAGAGCGGAACCATTGGCCGCCGCACCCCCTCATCATCAGTTGTCAACGCACCCACTTCTCTCTCTGCCCCAATCGCAGGAATCGAGCACGCAACCCGATGATGGATGGTCGTGGTTCCTGATTTCATTCTCAAAGCGCGGGACGCGTCCCCTCCGCTGCAGCAGCCACTTCTCCCCACCGCCGAGCCCCCTCCCCTCGAAATGACGGCCGACCGCCTACGCACTTTCTGTCCTGCCAGCCTGCACATACGGGCACGCACGCGTCCGGTATCGCATATGCGGATGCGCCAATACTCCTTCCTCCCTCACCACGCCCATCTCTCCCAGTCACCCAAAAGGACAGAAAGCATCACCACCACGCCCGGGACATTGTACCGGCGGCCAGTTCCGACATTTCCGCGCACACGGTCATCTTAAGATGGGGAGAGGGGGAGGCATAGCGCGTTACGGTTCTCAGAATGCTAAGCATAAGGGAGGTGCGCGCGAATGAGGCTGGCAGGAAGGCAAGAATGCTCGTGCGTTCTATAGGTGATGAGCTCGTCAAAGGCCGTGATGGGGATGTGGAGCTGGAGGCGGGGAGGTTGCGACAGAAACATGGCGGGAATCGTGAGTAGCCTTCTTTCCTCTTGACGCTGCCTCTTGTTCCCTGTTTATGCGTGATCACCTCCATATTTCCTTCTCTTCTCCTTCGCGATCTTCTCGTGGCTAATGTTCTACTTCTTTTCATCTTTCCATTCCCACCAATGAGCTTCTTATACTCACTCATTACTTGACATCGTTACTTGACACCGACGCTGACTATTTGAACGTTGCAGCGATCATGGCCCTAAACACGTAGCAACACCCCGGAACCCTTGCACTTCTGGATTCTGGATGGTCGCCTTCCCTCCCTTCTCCCGTTGCTACCCAATATCATCCCCACCATCTAAGGGAGTGCTGCACGAAGGTGCCCCGATCCACACCGCCGGCTCAGAACCGCCAATCGCGGCTAACTTCGTGCCCGCTGTCGCCGTATGCCCAACGCGCTGCAGCATTGTCGATATGAGCACCAGGACTTGACCAGGACCGCGACACCACGACGTCGATGCTCTGTCTCCCTTGGAATCCGCCCCCGGCGACCCAGTGCCTGAATTTGGTGGCTGAGCCGTATCTGCACGTTTGCAGCCGGAGTGAGGAGTGCGTTGAGAAGTGTCTCTTGATGCCAGGCACAGGAACGCTCAGGGAGCCGAGAGAGAGAGCTGCTCGCTCAGGCTGCGTACATTCTGCCAGACCCGGTGTGGCAATACCAGCGTGTCCGTACGCCCCCGTGGCTCGGGGATTTGGGCGACAGGGCTCCCGGAGTGGAAGATGTTTGAAGGTGGAGTAGACGATGCGGTCGATGGAGGGGATAATGTAAGTTGTGTTGAGGGGTGCAGAGGGATATGCTTGAGGTGTGACCACACGTGCAAAGGAACATTGCGGTAGAATGAGACTTATCTGTGAATACAACACTCCTTGTGCTCTTTTCTACGTTGTCACTTTCACCTCACTCGTAAGTCCCGACGTGACTCGGATTACATGGAAAGTATGAGAACATCAAGGATGCTGGATTTGGGAGAAGTTCGGAGATCTTCCAGAGCGCACAGGGCATCATGTGTGGGTCTTCATATGCATTTCAATCCAGGCACTTGCTTTCGATGATTCATGGTTGATATGATGCGCTACTCATGCAACAGTCAACACCGTTGTTGGCCATAGTACATTTCCATGCCACAAAAGAGCTATTTTTTTCCCGATTGTCTTCCAGTGTATTTAATTGAAATGCCGTTCTAGTGCCAGGTCAGCTTTTCTCTTGCTTTGAACTCATTTACGGCGACGACTTCGCGTTCTGAGTTCAGACCAAGTTTAAACCACAATGTGGCGGTGCCGCCTTCTTTGTCGCGGGTGTTATGCATCCGGAAGGCATCCCCACCATCTTGTGCGAATTTCGCTACTACAATGCTTCCACGAGACAAGAGGGCTCGATCAGCTTCTGGTGAAGTTGATGTTCCTTGGAGAAAACAGCTGAAGTTGCAGGATGATCGAGAGAATATTGGTAATCGGACGACATCTAGTACAGCCATCCACAAAGCAAACGCAGTATGCAATAAGCCTATCTGTTTACAGCCTCGATCTGATACCCTCGTAAAGATATCCTTCAACACGGCCGGCACATTGGGAACCGTGATGAATGCCGCGGGTCATATTTATAACGGCAACGTCAACATATACAACGGCGTATCAAGCACGTCCATTAGATGATTATTTTGAACCATCTCTGATTGTAAAGATGGTTTGCCAGTCCCCTCTACCAGTCTTGGTGTTCCACAGCCATCACAGCCCTCGCCACCCGATATATGGTTCGGGCGAGACCAGATCGTATCGACCTTGGCAGAAATCATCACCGTCAACGAAAATCCCAGATTAGCGATCCTAGGTGCGGGGGGGATGGGGAAGACCTCGGCCGCACTGCACGTTATCCACCACGCAGCCGTCGTTGCGCGATATAAAGACCGCATTTTCTTCGTTGCATGCGATGCTGCCACCTCCGCTGATCTGCTCGCATCCCGCATTCTGCAGGTCATTGGGGTGTCTGTGGGTGCCGGGGAAAATCTACTGACTGCCTTGCATCTTGCGCTGAAATGCGCACCGCCGACACTGCTCCTTCTTGACAACTTCGAGTCCCTCTGGGAGGCAGAAAAAGATCACACCGCCACTCGCGACCTCCTTCAAAAGATCGCCGATTCTCCGTCGAGTACTTTGATCATCACAATGCGCGCCACCACCCCGCCACCAGGCATTCGATGGACGTGCTTCGAGTCACTCCCTCCCTTGCCTGCGTCTTCAGCCAAAGACGTCTTTCTGGCTATCAACGCAACATTCTGCGACGGCTCGGACGACGGCGATGAAGTCCTTGACGAGCTACTAAAGGAATTGGACTATGTACCGCTCGCAATTCATTTGCTCGCGCACGTCAGCGCAGGTCTATCCCCACGGTTAGTACTGAAGCAGTGGCAGAAGCAACGAACGCGCATGCTCAGCCTCGACAGCTACACGACGGACAAATTAGAGAGCGTCAATGTATCCATCTCTCTCTCGATGGAATCACTGGATGTGGGCCGAAATTCCGATGCAATTCAGCTGCTCGGGATGTTGTGCTTGCTTCCAGACGGTCTCTTACGCTGGCAGGACAGGCTGGATGTTATCGAGAAGACTTTTGAGACCGCCTCCGCCAGCTTATTCCTCCTTCAGAAATTCGCACTGGTCTACACAGCAGGAGCCAAATTGGGCGTGCTCTCTCCCATTCGACACTTTATTCTTCAGCATCATCACCCAGATTCTCAACACGTGCAATGCATTCAGAATATCATCTGGGAGCTTATATACACTCACGCGATGGTTAATTTCGGTCCCAAATTCCATGGTGCCGTAGAAGCTCTCAATCCCGAGATGGGCAACATCAGCAGCCTGATTGATCACGCTGTTGCGCACAATCCTGGGGAGATGATTGTTGACATTTCCATAAAGATATCATGGCACCTATCGCGCACATATCCTTCCTCACATCTGTTGAAAAAGGTGTTTGATCTGGTCCCTCCGGTTCCCACCCAGATGCAGGCGCGGTATTTCGATGTCTCCGGTGCCATTATGTGCAGGCAGAATGAGTATGTGGAGGCTGCATCGACGTCCACGCAGGCGCTGCACCTGTATATCAAGATCTCGGATCGGCTGGGCGCCGCCCATTGCTCACGACGCTTGGGAGATATTCTCAGGATACAGAGTAATTACTCTGAGGCTACCGCCATCCTCACGGACGCTCGAGCTCAATTCGTCGAGATTGGGGATCGTGTCGGCGCTGCCCAATGCTTACAGAGCTTGGGAGATATTTTTCAGATGCAGAGCAATCACTTTGCGGCCACCGTCAGACTCACGGACGCTCGAGCTCAATTCATCGAGATTGGGAATCGTTTGGCTGCCGCCCAATGCTTACAGAGCTTGGGAAATATTCTCAGAATGCAGAGTCAGTACTCTGAGGCCATCGCCAAACTCACGGATGCTCAAGCCCAATTCATCGAGATTGGGGATCGTGTGGGTGGCGCCCAATGCTTACAGAGCTTGGCAGACATTTTCAGAATGCAGAGTGATCACTCTAAGGCCACCGCGATCCTCACGGATGCTCGAGCTCAATTCATCGAGATCGGGGATCGTGTGGGTGTCGCTCAATGCTCACAGGTCTTGGGAGATATATTTCAGATGCAGAGCAATTACTCTGAGGCCATCGCCATCCTCACGGACGCTCGAGGTCAATTCATCGAGATTGGGAATCGTTTGGCTGCCGCCCAGTGCTCGCGGAGCTTGGGATATATATTTCAGATGCAGAGCAAATACTCTGAGGCCATCGTCACACTCACGGATGCTCGAGCTCAATTCGTCGAGATTGAGGATCGTGTAGCTGCCACCCAGTGCTTACAGAGCTTGGGAGAAATTCTTGGAATGCAGAGCAGATTCTCCGAGGCAACCAACATCCTCACGGATGCTCGAGCTAAATTCATCGAGATCGAGCATCATTTGGGTTACACTAAGTGTTCGGCATCCATGGGCGCTATCCTCCTCAAGCAAAGGAACTACACCGACGCGGAGAGCCTTTTGACGCAAGCTCGAGAACAGTTTATAGATATTGGTATCGACGATTGGACTGCATATTGCTCCGAACTCCTCGAGCAGTGCGTACGTGCAAGGGATGACACACTATGAATACCAGCAGTTGAACCTTTGATAAGTTGGTGCTGAAGGCGGGACATGTGCTCTGGGGACCATGGAGAATGCAATTCAATGAAAGATTAAACTGTGTACAGGACAGAAACAATGACATTTCCCGCCGAATGCTCCCAGACCTATGTTATAATCAGTACCCCACCATTCTCTGCACAAGCGTACGTCCGTTTATGTACGTTATTTCGCCTATAAGTATACCACACCTGAGTTGCAATATGAAGAATCATACCAATAATGCAGCATGCACATTATATCCATCAACAATCTGTCTCCAATACCATGGCGAATCTACATAGTCCATTGAATTTCAAATTTCACAGCATCCAAGCCTCTTCTCAGTCTTCACAATTGCGGGATAAACAACACAAAACAACCAGTCCCAGTGCTGGTTGCTGAGGACACAGCGGTAGTGGCAGAAGCGGCGGACGAGACGGAGGAAAAGCCGTTCGAGGTCGTTTGACCGGATATGTCTGTTGGGTCGCATTAGCCTCAGACGTGTTCAATGATAACAGAAGGGAAGGGAAGAAGAAGGGAAGAAGGGAAGAAGGGAAGCTTAAGAAGGGACCAAGAATGGAAGGGCAAGGATATCGGACTCACATTGCGCAAAATTCGGCAGCAAAGATTTGTCTCCACACAAGGACTTTTCCAACTCATCACTAACTTACTTACTTACGTCCACCGGGACAAGATAATTGAACGCGGCCTTTGAGGTGCGGGTCATACGTTATCACCGCCTGCATCGTAAAGTTTGTTAGCTCGTGCGTGCGCATGATCGGCCCTGCGGCGTCGAAGGTGGCGTTCTTTGCGCGTGCGATTCAGTTCTCGTCGACGGACGCTTGGACTGAGGGGCCATTGTACTCGAGCGAGTTTTCCTGCCAAGAAGGCCAGAAAGAAGAAAAGAACGGGAAGGGGGGCAGTAGGTGGGCACGAGGGAGAGAGTATAGCTTGCCCAGAGAAACAGCTCGAAGCTCGCAGAGGGCACAGCCTGCAAGATCGCGGGGGGGGGATTGTGTCGATTAAGGTGCCAGCGCGCTATCGTATTCAACGAAGGTCGAACGACCCTAAGTTTAGATCACGCGCAGACTCCCAGTAGAATTTAGAAGACCATTCTGCCCTTCGCGCGGGCCAAACAGGGGTTTCGACATCATAATTTGGAAATGGCAAGAGAGAGAACGCCAACGTACCACGAGGATAGTATGCTCTCCCGAACCAATGAGCTCAGAAATTGCGCACGTATGTAGTTGAAGCCTCAGAAAGGTACTGAGCGGAATTAGGCGTTAAAAATGGGAACTTCCTAACTCCCGGCTTCCGACTCCGAGCAGTCACGCGGCTTTCACGACAGGGCAAAAATACTCAAAAATAAAAGAACCAACCACCACCACTCCTTCTTCTTGATTCCTTCTTCCGTCAAAAGATGTTCTAGTGTGGGAAATTTACGCTCTCCTGGCGGGGGATTGACATTCTGCTCTGCTTGTTCAAAATCGTCTGGGTCATCGCAGGCTCTACCAAAGTGGACTCAAGTGGTTTTTAGACCCCATTAGCTCTACTTCCCCTTCCGAACTTCGTTCACCCTGCAACTTGTTTGAGGCTGTCAGCTCCAAATTACTACCCTCAGTTTCATCCTGGCTGCAGAGGGATGTGCATGTATAGCCGAAGGCCTACTTTACGTTTCTATTCAGATGACCCGAGCCCGCGTGCAAAACAGTACCCGTTCCTTTTGTGGTTGCAGTATGTATACGCGTACTTTCCACTTTCCATACGAAACGCGGTTTCCCGCTGCTCGACCTTGTCTCCTACTTACATTCGCATCAACCATCCCCAAGCATGCTGCCCTTCGTGTTGAAAGCAGTCTGGTTCGCCCTTTGTGCGCTCGGTATGTGCGCGTTTGTGGCGGGAATATACGCGGACTTAACGCTTCACAATCGCAGGAACTGTCGCAACATGGTTCGTGCTGTGGTTTCTAGGAAAGACGATCAATACCTACTGGCTGCCGATATTATATTGCGTGGGGCTCACCATTCTGGAAGGCATCTTCTGCCTGGGTGCGCGTTCTACCTGATATTTTATGCGTTCTTTGACAATTGTCTAACTTAATATTGAATAGGCATGATATACCACATGGATCCATACCAGATGCCACGATCCTTCTGCCTGTCGCAGATCTTCATAATCAGCTTCTCTGCGCTTCTGCTGACGGGCGTTTGCCTCACTGCCATCCTCGCAATATACACTGTGGTCATCTGGCCCTCTTCTATCAGCGTGTCCCCGCAATCGTATGTGGCTCACCAAAACAATTTACGCTTGTTTGTGAATATTGATTATATCCACTTTTAGAGCATTGCGATGGAAATGGGGGTATCTGCTGCCCCTGCTCGTCATCCCTGTCACGTTCGCCAGCGCTCAACTCGCGCTGGTGATCAAATATGACGCATATTCACCCTCGGACAACATCCACTGTGATGTCACAGGGTCCCATCTTTGGTCAGTCTTCATCCTTCCTCCTTATGATCACATCCTTACCCGTAAACTATGCCAGGCTGACGCTTCTAGGGTATGCCGGTATGCCGGCGCTCGAGTCCCTCCCGTGCTTCGCTATCAACATCGCTGCCGTCTTACACATACGCAAAATGTACAAGTCGCACCAACAAGCCGGCGCCGGGTACAAATCCAGTTCACCTGAATCCCGCAAGAAGGATGCCGGCCAAAGGCAAACACACACTCCGGCTACCACCGAACCTCGGCCCGCGTCATCCCTATACTCCAGCTCCCATGTCTCCCACTCATTCCTCGACCACGACCTCGAAGGACCGATTTTTGCCCCACCATCGCCTGCCGCCATGTCCCCACACTCATACAACTTCGCCAAAGTTGGCCGTGCGTCGCCCACTCCCCAATTCCGCTCCGTGGTATCTCCTCCGCCTCCGAGTATGCGGTACAGTTTTAGTTCGAATTCGGGGTCACGGTCACCTCTACGGTACAGCACGCAGTCGCGATCGTCAGGGTGGGGGCCCGGCTCACCGCAGGCTGACTCTTTGTCACCATGGAGCGCCACTGAGTCGTTCGAACTGCAAGAGAAGAGTGGTATGGATTCGATGGATGCTAGTAGTATGTTGGATTCATATGATGGCGCCACTGCTCTGACGCAGCGTTGGTCGGGGGTGGGGCCGAGGGCGTTCGCGTTTGTGCCGCACGCGGAGGCGGTCCAGGAAGAGTGGGGTAAGGAGGAGGCGGCTGGACGCGATATTGATATCCACCAGGAACCGATGGCTGTTAATTGGGGTGGTAAGTATGCTTGCGAAGAGACCGTGATGTCCATTTTGCCAACTAGAATTGACATTGTGCAGAGCTCTCTCAGCCGCAAGTGCTCCCAGACGCCCGAGCAAGCTTCGCGTCTCTCATATGGCGGCTTGTATTATTTTTCCTGTGCGTACCCACACTCTGACCGAACATCGCTAGACCTTGATATCTCCTCCTTCCCTATTCCCTCTTCTCGTAGATTATTCTTCCTCGTACAGATCCTCGTTGCACTATCGACGATCATCGACATCTCGCGCGGCCGCCACACGCTCACGCCCTTTGGGACGCAGCATGTTGCGCTGCTGCTCGCAGCGTGGGGACCGACTGTAGTGTTTTCGCATGCGTCTGGGGTTCGGGTGCAGTTGGTGGGGTTTTTCCGGAGGTCAATATAGAGTGAGGTTTGGTCTGTGTTGTGTGTTCCATATGTATTTATCTTACTGCTTCTCCTCTGCCACTGATTATTTGGTTCAATTGTATACCTTCACTTTCTCATTGATGGGCAAGAACGTCTTCTGCCTATCCCAAAAGCCGCATACCGATTAGAGATATAAAGCGTGGAGGTAGAGGAGCAGGGGAAAGAGCAGAGTCTGAATTATGAATATAGCAGGAATAGTGCGGTGTCCTGACGCAACAGGAAAGCCCCTGAGCTCTTGGCCAATGAGAGCGTGGGCATGAAGAGCTATCCGCTTGCACAAACACGAAAACCGAGCCAAAGCAGGGCACTTGCGGCCCCTTGGCGTACTTATCACCCTCAGTAAAAACGATAATTCAAGGTCAGTCAACGAGAAGTCAAGATCAGTCGTATACCATTCTGTCAAAGTCAACTATAAGTCATTTATAAGTCTCGAATTCAGGCGGATACTTTAGTGTCCGTGTTTCAACAAATTAAAGCCGAGTCGTAGTCGTTTCAATGTCAAATGCAATGCTCCCGTAATTGCCCTCGGCAATAATTCAATTGTTCATACATCTTCTACTTCAAGATCATCCAAGTTATTTTCACCAGATACCAGTCCACATTCTGCTGCACTCAGTAGGTCCAATCCTGGATGCTTGCGCAGGATGTGGACATCCTGTGATTCTGGTCCAACCCAAATACCTATAACAGCCACAATAGACAGCACACGTGCCACTTTGACAGTGGTACCCCATTTTCCTCGCCACTGCCGATACTCTGTGCACAATCCAACTATAGGATGGTACACCACAAGGTTGTCCGTGCTTTCATCTGGGAGCCTTCTTGTATAGAATGCGAGTGCTTCACCAAACTGGGCATGGCCCTCTATAGTTGCCTTGAATACCAATTAGCTTCAAGCACTAGGGGAGAGCTTGAACATACCTCAAAGTAACGGGATGATCGCCCAGGTCGATCCCTCCGCAGCTCATTCAGACGACTGTTGAGCTTAGCCTTTCCCGGAAGATCCAACTTTCCCCACCGCTCTATTTCTATTTCTGCTGTGTCTCCTTCGGCTTCGAAGAAATCTTGAAGTGCCCTGAATTGTTTCGTAAACTCGGTGCCTGCTACCTGCTCTCTCTTCAAGATCTTGGATTTTGTGGATAGCCTAGTCTGTTGGTGCTTGCTAGTGGCGATTTCACGTAGGGCAGGAATTTTTATCTCTAAAATCTTGATTAACTCTCTCTCAAAGATAATATTTGCCAGATGGACAAATGGGGCTTTTTTTGACCGTATTTTGTGGCCAA
>KV417753.1:0-24774 GCA_001630335.1 Athelia psychrophila
TATTATCATTAGGTTCACCCAGGTCTATCCAGAAAGGGGGCAGGGCGCATAGCGATACGGACACCACACCGAAAGTCTGGAACTTAGGGCAGAGGTGAGTGCTTAGCTTATCGTTAAACCTCTTTCAGTGAAGCTGATTTCTGTTTCCTTTGCATGCAGCTTACAGTCACGATCGGGGCAGGAAATCGTGGAATTCAAGAATATCACTCAGACAACTCGGCACAGGCACTCCCTTCTCTTTCCACGCATCAAATTTTAGTGAGTTGTTGATGGTCCATACGCAAATCACATCGGGCTGACTTTTCGTTTCCCCCCATTGTTAAGCCGTTCATAGATAAGCACAACCTTTCGGATCAGCGGGGCAGGACGACAAAATCAAAGCAGACCCAAGGACGGACCGAAGACATCAATATAATATTCAAGACCAGAGACTCGTTGCGTACTCAAGTTCTCTTCGGATGCGTGGTGTTATCAATCTCCGTTTATCATGGTGCTAATTCCCATATTTATCTTATGTTCAGGTCTACGCAGATCGACTCGGCAATGGGGCAAGGCGCATGGCGATATGGACACCGCGAAGACACTCAATACAAAACTGCAGACTTTAGGACATGTGGGGGCCTGTATCTGTCGTCAAGAGCACGGAAACGGATCCGGGCTGTATGCTACTGCACGGTACGCTCTGCATTCACGAGCTCATCTCACACCACTGAACTCCTTCTCTCTGCCATTCTTTAGTGATCACTGACAGGCTTCGTCGCTTCGAGTCGCGCCACCTCGAATGTATCTATATTATAAAGTGGGCTCTCCATTCAAACCTCTATTTGTATTGGCAAGGATACTGATTTCTGTCTGAACCTCACATGTCGTGTTTATATATCTGGGCCTCTAGCTGTGATCACCGGGTTCTTCCCTTCTTCCGCTCCATCTCTACATCTGGTGTCTTTGGCTCTCTAGGTCCCTCGTTCTATATGCTTGCTCCTCTAGCAAATTGTCTTGTTTGTTCCTTCTGCCCATCTGGCATCCGCGCTCTTGTCGCCATTCTCGGTGATCGCCCACGTACGGCCTCACGTCCGTCTATCATATACACCGAGTTCTCTGCTCGATGTATTTCTTCTAGCGGCAAGATACATCTGCTGTCTTTGACTCTCTGGGTAATCGGGCTTCAGTCAGCCTCCAGGGCTTCACTGCTGCTCTATCCTACATGCTCTGCCTGAGCCAATGGTACTCAGCAAGAAGACGGGCCCGCTCTGGCTGTCACGACTCGTCGCCCCTGCTTTCCCTTTCGCACAGGCCGGTCCCACTCCGGCTACCCTCTTCTTCGACTCCTATCTGCCTCGCGCCTCGCAGGATCCCCTGTCCCCTATACGACAACACTCCCGATTACCCCCCTCTATAATCTCCCCCATGTGTCCCTATTATCTATAGCACTCAGGCACATCACGCGCACGCATCAGCCTTCACATTTATCGTCCGCCCTATCATCCCCCTACTGAACAAAGATTTTTCTTGACGCGATTTCAAAACGTGTACGGTATTGCAAATAGCTGTAACGAAAGCAGAAAGCGGGACTCTATGTACCGGTACATTGAACCTAACCAAAACGCCGGGCCGTGTCTAACGATATGAAATAGGGACTCTCAATTTCCTTTTCCAGAGGTCAAATTTCTCGCGTCTTCGCGGTGATGCCTCTCCACCCAGAGTTTCGCGAAAGGGCAAGAATATTATTTCTATCTGAGAGGTCAAAACAAATTAATCGGGCAAAGAGTGAAGGAATTGGATCGCGAGTGAAATCTGGTGGCACAAGGGCTTAGAGAAGCAGTTCTCCCACGATCAGAATTCCCCACCTTCTGACTGCATATCATCAGCATAATACCGTCGCCAGGGCCCGGGAAATTGTGAACTGGTGAACTAAGAATTGACTGATATGTGTCCCATCCGGTCAAATCGCGCAGCAACTTAGAGCAACTTGCATAGCAAAATTGGTTGGACTATTCCGGCCATTCCGACCGATGTGATTGGCCGGCTGCGCACTGCGAACTTATGTGGCATCCACCACTGACCAGTGCCAAACTCCCACCCACCCCGACGCCGACCAATAACAATTAACCCTCCGCACGATAGAACGATCGACGCTGCCATTCCATCTGCATCAGGCCTCATGCCATCACCCGAGTCCACGCCCGGGGCAAATTAATCAGGTCGCGTCCGAATTGGCTGTTATACTTCCTCGACTGGTCTGTACTTTCGTCACACGCAATAACATGGGGCTGAGAGCTGCAAGGGGGTACATAGGCCAGCTGTCCTTCTTCTGAACCTATCTACAGTAGCCATGGTGCTCATACCGATACTGAGCGTGCTCTTCGCACTCGGCGCAGCACGCGCTACCCATATCCAGGTAAGCCCTTCTCACCACCTTGTATCCGTATGCTAAGAGCCACGAACAGACCCGAGCCGCCGACCTTGCAACGAACTCCAGCAGCGGTCTTACAGGCGATTCCAAATGCGTGCAGCTTATGTGCATCTCCGCCACCGTCTTTCCCAACTCTACCACCCAATATAACCTCTCCTCCACGGGCTTATTCTCCCTTACCTGGATCGCCATGGGCTTCGGCGCGACCATGGCCAACTCGCCCATGGTCATCATCTGGCCCAATAGCGATGGGAGTGCCACCCTGAGCCAGCGGATGGCGCCCGCGGAGGTGATGCCGACGGTGGTGAGCAGCCCGCCGCGCGTCGCGAGTTTGGACATGGGCTTGAGCAGCGTACGTACCAAGCGTCCCTCTCCCGTGTGTACCCCCCGCTGAACATCTCCATCGTGCAGTTCGCATCCACAGCCGTCGGATCCAAACCATTCTTCGTCTACACAGTCTCCTCCATCTCCCCCAACCCCTCCTCCCAGTCTGTCATCTGGGCCCTCGGGTACGCGCCGCCGTCCAGCGCGTCCCCAGATGCGACATTGATGCAGCACGTCCTTGCGGGCACCTTTGCCCTCGACTTGACCCTCCCCGTCTCCTCTGACAAGTCATTATCTCTCTTTCAGCCGCCCCTCCCGAATACCTACTAATACGCCACACTTCTAGCACCACCCCCACGACAATCAGCCCAGGCAGCGCCGAGCGTAAAGGCGATGAGATGATCGTCAACCACGGCATCCTCTGCACCGTCGGCTTCCTCGGGCTCCTCCCCCTCGGCGTGCTCATCGCGCGGTGGATGCGCACGTTCACCACGCGCTGGTTCGCGGCGCACGCGGTGGTGCAGGCTGTGGTGAGCGCGCCAATCATCGTGGCAGGTGTTGCGCTGGCGAGTAGCGCCGGGGACGGGAGCAGCCAGGGGGGGCGTCAGTATGAACTGCACAAGGTGCGTGCCACCACCCTTCTCCTTTCCCTCCATTCCTTCATCGTACGATGCAGTGCTAACTGCAGCCTTGCGCAGACACTCGGCACCACCCTCTGCGTGCTCTACTTCGGTCAGCTCCTCAGCGGAGCCGTCATCCACTGGGTCAAACCCAAGAACAGCGCCCGCCGGCCCGCGCAGAACTACGCACACGCCGTCCTCGGCCTTCTCACCATCGCCCTCGCCTTCTGGCAAGTGCACATAGGGTATACGTACATGTACCCCGAGCGGATGACGGTCTCGGTGCCGATGGGCGTCAACACCTTGTGGATCGTGTGGGTGGTGCTGACCCCCATTTTCTACATCGCCGGGCTCGCGCTACTGCCGAGGCAGTTTAAGCAGGGCGAGGATTTGGACGGCGGGAGCGCGGCGTGGATCGTGGATCCAGGTCCTGAGATGCGGGGGGACAGCGGGAGTGCTATGGGGGGCGCTGAGACTATCCCGCTGATGGGAAGACTGAGCGAAGGGGACGAGAGACGATTCGGAGAAGAGGGAGATGAGAGCTGAATTGCCCAATGGACGCGGCCATGTACAATGTATGTAGTCTATGTTAGTCTGTGTTGTAATCTGGGACACCGTGTAAGTTTTTCTCAGAGCGCAAATATTTAAGGTCCTGAGGAAACGGCGTAGTACGGTATCATGTCGAGCGGCTTCGCCCAAAGCGGGGAAAAGGTGACCCTAAAGCGTGCTTTCAACCAGCCCTAAACTCGACGCATTTCAATCTGATTACCAATCCGCCGCACCAAAGTCAAGTCTTGTTTCGAGATCCTCGCACGCGTGTACATTAGACCCTGAGGACCTTTCCGATCGCAAGGACACCAAAGATAAGTAGGAAGAATGCAGACAAATCCTTCCGATGAAGGATTTATCATATTGTTTCGGTAGGAAAGGTACTAATAGTAACTTATGTTTTACTTTCTTCCGATAGGAAGATTTGCCTTCTCCTTTCCTCTCGCGATAGGAGGATTTCCGCTCAGCCTTCCCATCTTCCCGATAGGAATCATAATCCCGTTCACTTCGTGCTCTTCTGATATCGAAAGGATACGACTTCCGATATCGGAAGGATACGAAGCGACCATTGTTACTATCAATGTTTATGGTGTCCGTGCCAATGCCGATCATCCGCGTCGCCGAGCATCACCAACATGTAAGAGCTCCCTAGCCGATTAAATGGCCAGCTAATCTTTCGCCGAAGGGATAATGGTTTTCTGGCGGTCCAGCCGAGGGCCGAGGACCCAGAGGTGAGAGTGTATTGGGAAGTGGAATTAGGGAAGACGATGGCGGAGATGCACATCAGCTCCACGCATTTTTGAGTCAGTCGCTTGTGAGGCCGCTGCTTGAATTTGTCGCAAGGTCGTGGACCCGGGCCTGCTATCGCTGTTAGCACACGAATACACGCAGAGGAGAATGGCTTACCTGGACGCGGGAAGCGCGCGCTGCGGCGAGTGCGAGGAGGCCGCTCAGGAGGAATATTATGTGATGTAGGCAAAAGGCTCGCGTCGATAAAAAGGGCAATTGGAGGCGTGGTCACCACTCGCCCGACCCCAGATCTCTGGATCGCCTCCTACAATTGCATATAACTGTACCACTGACACCGACAACCCAGTCTCGTCGAGTCTCGACCGACACCTGCTACGCAAACAACGTACTAAATAAAGATTTTGCTTGGCACGATTTCAAAATGTGTCTACGGTATTGCAAATAGCTCGAACGACAGCGGAAAGTGGGACATTATGTACAGGTACATATATTGATCCTAATAACTAAGGCGCTGTGCCGTGGCTCATAATTAATGCGTTCCATCCGATAGGGTGCGCAGCAAATTCCACAGCAGAATTGAGTTCAACGGATTATTCTGACCATTCCGACCGATGTGATTGGCTGAGCAGTGATCGATGTGTGTGCCAAGCTTATCATATATCAGGCACGGCTTGGCCGCTGACGATGATCTCGGATATGTGAGATGGTGGCGGCAATGCGGGGTCGTCGCAATGTGTAGATGGCTGCGCACTGCGGATGTGGCATCCACCAGTCCCAAAAATCTCACCTCGCCTCAACGGCGACCAATAGCGATTAACCCTCAACGCACGCCTCGCACGATAGAACGATCGACGCTGTCAATGATCATCCCGTCTGCATCAGGCCTCCCGAGTCTCCCGGGCCAATCACAGGGCGTCCTTGTTATACTTCCTCGACTGGCCTTCATCAAACCCAATAACATGTGGCTGAGCATTGCAAGGGGGTACATAGGCCAGCTGTCTTCGTCTAAACCTATCCACAGTAGCCATGGTGTTCATACCGATACTGAACGTCCTCCTCGCACTCGGCGCAGCACGCGCTACCCACATCCAGGTAAGCCCTTCTCCTCCGCGTGTATTCGTACGCTAACAGCCACGAACAGACCCGAGCGCACGACCTTGCAACAAACTCCAGCAGCGGTCTCACAGGCGACTCTAAATGCGTGCAGCTTATGTGCATCTCCGCCACCGTCTTTCCCAACTCTACAACCCAGTACACCCTCACCTCCTCTGGCTCCTCGGCCCTCGGCTGGATCGCCATGGGATTTGGCGCGACCATGGCCAACTCGCCCATGGTCATCATCTGGCCCAATAGCGATGGGAGCGTGACCCTGAGTCAACGGATGGCAACTGGGCATGCGATGCCGACGGTGGTGAGCAGCCCGCCGCGGGTGGCGAGTTTAAATACGGGGTTGAGCAACGTGCGTAGCGAGTGTCACATTCCCGTGCGTATCCCCGCCTGACCACATCCCTATCGCCCAGTTTTCGCCCACCGCAGTCGGATCCAAACCGTCCTTCGTCTACACCGTCTCTTCCATCTCCCCCAACCCCTCCGCCCAGCCCGTCATCTGGGCCCTTGGTTCCACCCCGCCGCCCGGCGCGTCCCCAGATGCGACGTTGAAGCAGCACGTCAATTCGGGGACCTTCACCCTCGACCTGACCCTCCCTATTTCTTCCAACAGGTCAGTATTTCTCTCCGTCCCCCTCCCAAAAGCTCTACTAACACGCAACACCCCTAGCACGACCCCCACAACAACCAACATAAGCGACTCCCAGAGCAAAGGCGATAAGATGATCGTCATCCACGGTATCCTCTGCACCGTCGGCTTCCTCGGGCTCCTCCCCCTCGGCGTGCTCATCGCGCGGTGGATGCGCACGTTCACCACGCGCTGGTTCACGACGCACATGTTCGTACAGGCTGTGGTGAGCGCGCCGATTATCGCGGCGGGTGTTGCGCTGGCGAGTAGCGCCGGGGATGGGAACAGCCAGGGGGGGCATGACGATCAACTGCACAAGGTATGTGCCACCACCCTTCTCCTTTCCCTCGATTCCTTCATCGTACGATGCAGTACTAACCGCAACCTTGCGCAGACACTCGGCGCCGCCCTCTGCGTGCTCTACGCCGGCCAGCTCGTCGGCGGGGCCGTCATCCACTGGGTCAAACCCAAGAACAGCACCGGCCGGCCCGTGCAGAACTACGGACACGCCGTCCTCGGCCTCCTCATCATCGCCCTCGCCTTCTGGCAAGTGCGCATAGGGTACAAGTACGTGTACCCCGAGTGGACGCTGAGCACGGTGCCGATGGGTGTCAACACCGTGTGGATCGTGTGGGTGGCGCTGATCCCCGTCCTCTACGTCGCTGGGCTCGCGCTGTTGCCGAGGCAGTTTAAGCAGGAGTCTGCCGCGAAGGCTGGGAGGCGGCAGATGGGAGGCGGAAGAATGGGGGGCGAGAGCGCGGAAGGGATCGTGCATCCGGGTCCCGAGACGAGGGATGGCGGTGGGAGCACGAGGAGCGTTGAGACTATCCCGCTGGTGGGATGGGAGGCCAGGGAAACACACGAGAACACACGAGAACACGGGAGATGAGAGATGAATTGCCCAATACGGACGCAGCTGATAGAATTCTAGGAGTAGCAGCCGGCCTGAACGTCGCGCGTACCTTACTCAATACACGCATTTGCCTCATGACATTACATCACAATGTGGACTTTACCTATATAATTAATTACCTACAATCCCCTTTCCTCACTCGTTTGAGCTCAATCAACCCCTCGTTGTACACTCTTGTCCTGAAGGCTCCAAACGAACATCGACCCCCTAAAATCTGCCAGTGGCCATGTACAATACAGGTAGTCTATGTCAGTCAATGTTGGAATCTGCTGTAGCACAGCCACAGCGCGTAGTGAAGTTGAGTATTCATATTTAATTATACCATATTCCTATCTTGCGTTTTGGACTGCATACGTGTACTCTCATTTATCTATCTTGATTTGATTTTTCTTCTATGCACTGACTCTCAGGTTGGTGCGCAAACAAGGTCCTACTAATTGCTATTTGAATCTGTATGATACTTGCGTCGTTATTTCGGTCACCCTCTGTTTTGGAACTACGCGCGCGTATGTGTGCGTGCTCTCGTTTATCTCATCTGATTCATATCGGCGAGTTGGACGGGTGGGTTGAGGATAATCGGATGTCTGCTCTGAGGGAATATTGTTCGGTGCCACCACAGTCAAATCTGGATATACGGGGCAGCTTTTGTATCATGATATTGTCCCGAACAATTATTATGGAGTCAATCAAATGATATTGTGCACTCGCAATGTGGGGCCGAACGGAGACCAAAACAGAAGGTCAAGTGTATTATATGTATCCAGATAGTGATTTGGTAGGACCGTAGTAACTTGCCCACCAACACACAGAAAAATAAATGGATTTAAGGTAAGTGAATGAGTGTCCGCGTAGGGTATGTGCGCACTGCGCAGTCCAAACTTCCAGTAAGTATATATTATGTTATCAAATCGCGCGCCTCCCACGAAGATTTATGCGCTCCCCGTGTTCCCCGCCTTCATCTCATAACCCGGATACACGATCCCTTCCGCGCTCTCGCCGTCCACACTTCCGCCCCTTATCTGCTTCCCAGCCTTCGCGTAAGCCTCCCGCTTAAACTGCCTCGGCAACAGCGCGAGCCCGGCGATGTAGAAGATGGGGATCAGCACCACCCACACAATCCACAAGGTGTTGACGCCCGTCGGCACCGTGCCCGACGTCCACTCCGGGTACTCGTACATATACCCTGTACGCACTTGCCAGAAGGCGAGGGCGATGATGAGGAGGCCGAGGGCGGCATGTCCGTAGTTCTGCACGGGCCGGCCGGTGCTGTTCTTAGGTTTGACCCAGTGGATGACGGCCCCGCCGATGAGCTGGACGAAGTAGAGCACGCAGAGGGCGGTGCCGAGTGTCTGCGCAAGTTTGCAGTTAGCACCGTATCATACAATGAAGGAAACGGGGAAGGGCGGCACATACCTTGTGCGTTTGATCCATAGTCCCGCCCTGGCTCCCATCCCCAGCGCTACTCGCCATTGCAACACCCGCCACGATAATTGGTGCGCTCACCACAGCCTGCACGACTGCGTGGGCCGTGAACCAGCGGTTGGTGAACGTGCGCGTCCACCGCGCGATGAACACGCCGAGGGGGAGGAGCCCGAGGAAGCCGACGGTGCAGAGGATGCCGTGGCTGACGATCATCCTGTAGCGTTTGTTCTTGGCGTCGTCTGTGCTGGTTGTCGCAGGGGTTGTCACGGGGGTTGTCGCGGGGGTCGTGCTAGGGACGTACCCGTGTTAGTATGTATTCGGGGAGGGGGGACTGAGAGAAATACTAACCTGTTCGAAGAGATGGGGAGGGTCAAGTCGAGGTTGAAGGTGTCCGCATCGACGTGCTGCTTCAAAGTCGCATCCGGGGACGCGCTGGACGGCGCCGCGGAACCAAGGGCCCAGATGACGGGCTGGGCGGAGGGATTGGGGGAAATGGAGGAGACGGTGAAGACGAAGGATGGTTTGGAACCGACCGCTGTAGATGCGAACTGCGCGATAGGGATAAGGGTGCGGTCAGCCGGGGATAAACTCGCAACAGGGACGCTCGGCACGCACACTACTCAACCCCATATCCAAACTCGCCACCTGTGGCGGGCTGCTCACCACAGTCGGCATCACCTCCCCAGTTGCCATCCGCTGGCTCAGGGTCACGCTCCCATCGCTATTGGGCCAAATGATGACCATGGGAGAGTTGGCCATGGTCGCGCCGAAGCCCATTGCGATCCAGCCGAGAGAGGACGAGCCCGTGGAGGAGAGGGTGTATTGGGTGGTGGAGTTGGGGAAGACGGTGGCAGATATGCACATGAGCTTCACGCATTTGGAGTCGCCGGTGAGGCCGCTGCTCGAGTTCGTAGCGAGGGTCTGGGCGGTAGCGCGTGCTGCGCCGAGTGCGAGGAGGAAGCTGAGTATCGGTATGAAGACCATGGCTGCTGTAAAGTGTGAGGGAACGAAGTGAAGACCATCGCCCTATATACCCCCTTGAAATAACAACCAATAATGCCCCTGAGCAATCGCAAACATAACAATGCCCAATGCAGAAGAAATTCAGGCGATCACTGGCAGCATTGATTGTTCGCATCGTGCGAGGAGGGTCGATCGCTATTGGTCGCCGTTGGGGCGAGGGGGCGCACAAGAGGGCACAAAGTATCCCGCGCCACAATCAAGGACCCCATCAAACCAGACCAGGGGTTTCCTCAAAAAGGGACCTCATTACTGATTGGCAGCGACGCGTCGTCGCGTTGCCGTTGCCATTCCTTCCCTCACCACCACCACTTCCCCATCCTTTCTCCCACTTATTCCATGCTCCAACACCATGTCTCTAAATCCCAGCGGGTGTGTATGATCGCGCCACGTGTGTGTGGTGCTGGTGCGTTCGTGGCGGTACGCGCGTGAGGGTGCGCATGAGGGCGGATGTGTTGGGTGTTGGGCTGGGCGGGCGGGCGGTTACACTCCCGCACTTGAAAGAGATTCGCTTTAGGGTGCGGCATGGGGAGATTATGAGTGTTTGGTATCTTGTTTCAATTTATTCAAGCATGTTCACCCCTTCCACTCTGTCCCGCCCCTCACAACACCCCTCCGCCCCAGCTTCTCTTTCGGCCCTCATATCGGTTATTAGTAGTCATTTTAGCTCCGCATCTACATGCATTTATCAACAATTGACTTCATATCCACTCTTGTGGGAGCTCGCAGAACAATAGTAAGTTGTTATGGTAGTAAGGGTATTTGTGAGGACGGAGACATAACATCGTCAATTTACTTGCTCTCCAAAGTCATTTCGCCAACTGTACATAATGATACAGTACAATACATACATGAGTTATACAGTGAGGCAGAAGAGGGACGAGAGGGAGAAGTGGGAGGAACAATGGAGCACGACGGGCAGAGGGCTTGCAACGGGACACTTTCTGGTGACGGGGAAAGCGGACAATTTACCTTACGACTGCTTGTAGCCCACAGTCACTATCAAACCGAGAGAAGGCAGAGCAGACGATAGAAGTGGTGGCGAGAGAAGGAATGGCAACAGCGACGCGACGACGCGTCTGCCGATCGGTAATGAGGTTCCTTTTCGAGGAAACCCCTGGTCTGGTTTGATGGGGTCCTTGATTGTGGCGCGGGATACTTTGTGCCCTCTTGTGCGCCGGGCGAGGGTGAATACCATATCCACCGCAGTGCGCAGTCAGCCACGACCCCGCATTGTCACCCGATCATCTCAATCCGAGATCGCCGTACTAAGCCCGAACCTGACAAGCTTGGCGCGCTGCTCAGCCAATCATATCAGTCGGATTTGTCCAACTCAATTATGCTGTGCAAGTTGCTGCGCGACCCGAGCGGATGGAACACATCAATCCTTATGAGACACGGAACGGAGTCCTAGTTAGGATCAATGTACCTGTACAGAAAGTCCCGCTTCTGCTTTTGGTACCGCTATTTGGAATACCGTGGACTCATTTTGAAATGGCGTCGAGCGAAATCTTTGTTCGTCCGTTGTTTGCGCAACGCCACTTTTTTCCACCCGGTGGCTGCCTCCAAAATTGAGTGCCAGCGGCCGACTAGACAGACCCAAAGACATGCCTGCCGACGACATTGGCCTTAGGTGGAGAAAAGTGGTACTTACTGCGCAAGCAACGGACAAACAAAGATACGCTTAACGCGATTTCAAAATGCATCGACAGTATTGCAAATACTGCATTTCGACCGATTTTTCAGGGGTTGTTACATGTCACCCACCCATTTGAATACTCTGGGATGCAGTTCAGAGCCGATGGTTACCTTTTATGCTGTCACAAAGCGTCCAGTTCAAAAAGCAGAAGTGTTCATATCCAATGCGGCCCAACATACCGCAGAGACCGTCATACCATATTACATATTTACGTCGCCTGAACACTGAACGAGGCTCAAAGTTGAACCTACACTAACGCGAAGTATACAGTCAAGAACCACGTTCAGCGCAGTTTTGGGGCCCAATCAAGGCCCAAATACTATCCGACTCGAAGTATAGAGCCAGGAACGATTCAGGGTGTGGCTTTCATTCTGCGATGTAGCCCGCTCAGCTTGCTCAAATTTTGCACCTGAAGACTTTTTTCGGGAAATCACGTATGCTACTATTTAATGTAGTTCAACTTGTTCTGTCACCTATTACAAGCCAGGCTAAGTGTTTTTCACGGCACCCTGGCAACGCACTGGTAGAACTCAATTCTGCTGCGGAACTCTGCTGCTGCGCGCGCGACGGACCAACGTTTGGAAATGTATTTGTGATTGATGCATGTGGGAAATACGGAGGGATGATAGGGGACAATAAATGTGAAGGGCTATAGATAATAGGCGAGATTATAGAGGGAGTAATCGGGAGTATTGCTGTGTAAGTAGATAGGGATTGGTGTGAATCACAACGCAGACAAGAGTCGAAGAATTCGGGGGTGGCCGGAATGTGAGCTCCGCGAAAGCCAACTTGAAGGGGTAGTGATATGTGGCAACTGAGTTAGAGCGAGTCCCTGATATGCGCTATTGAATCAGGCAGGGCAGGGTAGAGCGGCAGAGAAGACCTGGAGGCTGACTGAAGCCCGAGGAGCCCAGAGAGCCAGAGAGCCAAATGTAGCAGATTGGTGGCAGAGATGAGTAGCTATGAGATTTAAAAGGAAGCCAGTATTCTCGTCGGTAGAAGACAGACATTGAGTAGAACTCGGCGTATAGTATAGACGGACACGAGGTCGTGGGCTATCACTGAGAATGGCGGCAAGGGCGCGGATCCTAAGTTACCGCCCCGTCCAGCTCTCAACCAACCGGAGAGCCAAGGCTTTCAGAAAAAAACCATTCACGATAGGCAAATGAGAGTACGCGTACGTAGTCTAAAACACAAGTCAGGTATATATTATAATAAAACTCTGAAATACTCAACTTCACTACGCGCTGTGGCTGTGCTACAGTCTCGTTCCCAGATTATAACAGACTAACATAGACTGCATACATTGTGCATGGCCGCGTTCGTATTGGGCAATTCATCTCTCATCTCCCTGTTCTCCGAGCCCCGCGTTCTCGTGTGTTTGCCCGGTCTCTCGTCCCCTCGTCTCAATCTTCCCATCAGCGGGATAGTCTCAGCGCTCCCCATAGCCCTCCCGCTGCCCCACATCTCAGGACCTGGATACACGATCCACGCCGCGCTCCCCCGTCCAAACCTCCACCCCCAATATCCTGCTCCCCAACCGGCGCAGCACCCCCCTGATTAAACAGCTTTGGCGCCAACGCCAGTCCCGCGAATACGCCACCGGAATGAACACAACCCACACGATCCACAGCGTGTTGCCACCCATCGGCACACGGCCCATTGTCCACTCGGGGTACTCGTGCCTGCACCCCGTGTGCACCTGCCAGAAGGCGAGGGCGATGATGAGCAGCCCAAGGGCGGCGTGGGCGTAGTACTGCGCGGGCCGGCGGGTGGCGGTTTTGGACTTGAAGAAGTGGATGACGGGGCCTCCCAATCAGTGCACTGAATAAAGCACGAAAAGGGCGATGCCGAGTTTCTGAAAAAAGCAGGGTCAGTGGGAGGCACAGAATCAGAGGGGCAACCGGAAGGGTGAAGGACGGAGGAATGAAGGGAGGCGGGCTGAACTTGTGCGTATCATCGAGATGCATCCCCTTGCTCTCAACAACCGCGTTAATCCCCAGCGCAACACCCACCACGACAATCGCCCCACTCGGCATAGCCTGCACGACTATTCCCCGTGAACCGGTGCGTCGTGAACGTGCGCGTCCACCACGCGATGAGCACGCACAAGGGAAGGAGCCCGAGGATGCCGACGGTGCAGAGGATGCCGGAGTCGACGATCATCATGTCGCGTTTGTACTCGGGGTCGCCTGTGCTGCTTGCTGTCGGGGTCGTGCTGGGGCGTAGCGTATTGGATTAGTATAGATTCGGGGATGGCCGACCGAGCACTGAGATAGGTACTGACCTGTTTGAAATGGGGGGGTCAAGTCGAGCGTGAACGTCCCTGAATCGACGTGCTGCATCAGTGGACCTGCCAGATGGGAGCGCGGACGCGAGGGCACATGTGACGGGTTGGGCAGAGATGGAGGAGACGGTGTAGACCAAGGACGGCACGGGAAAGGAACGCTCGGTACGCCCGCTGCTCAACCCATATCCAAAATCGCTACCCCGGCGGAGCACTCAGTCCTCCACAGTCAGCATCATCTCCCCAGGTGCCATCCGCTGGCTCAGTGGAACCGTGCCGGGTGAGTAATGCCAGACAATGACCATGGGCTCTTTGGCCATGGTCGCGCCAATTCCCGAAGCCCATGGCGGTCCAGCCAAGAGATGAGGAGCCGGAGGAGGGAGTATATGTTGGAGAAGACGGTGGCGGAGATGGACATGAGCTGCACGCATTTCGAGTGGCCTGGGAGGTCGCTGCTGGAGTTCGTGGCGAGTCTGGTCGGGGCTGTTAGCATACCAACATCAGTACGGGGAGAGAAAAGGCTTGTCTGGATGCGGTAGCGCGCGCTGTGCCGAGTGCGATGACAGCGCTCAGTCGTGGAATGAAAATAATGGCTGCTGCAGAGGAAGAAGGGCTTAGCCCAAGTGCGTATGGGAGGGACAGCTGTGTATGGGGCTTGCAGGCAGGGGTGACAGGCGCAGGCTTGGGTGCGACAGAGGATGACTGGCTATGAGTTAATGACTTCGAGGGGAATGGGGGTTGGTGAAGGTGATGCTGGCGGCGACGGATTCGCTGGGTGACCGAAACATGAGCTGCAGAGTCCGTCAGAAGGGGAGAAAGAAGAGTAATGATCGACGAGTATTAGGAGAGGGGCCTTTGGCAATTTAGGCAGGGTTAGACTCCATATTATACCTCTCATTCTGTCAACAAGAAAGCATGCCTCTATGTGAATAAATATCATTCACGAGCGGGGCTGACTTATCGAGGAGAAGCCTCAATAATCTGTACAGCTGCTCGCGGTCTCAATTCAGCATCACCTTTCCCCAGACGCCCAAAGACCATGCACAGGCAGCGAGGCGCTGTGGTATGTACACTATGTAGTAGAGGCAGTTCGCAGCCCTCTGCATTTCACATCCTCTTTCTCCCACCGCCATCCGAGTCATGCCGCGACGCGATCTTGTTTCCGGCGGACCACACGCACTCGCTCTGCTCAAGCTGACCAGCGAGATCCCACACGACAGCTTTCCTGCACTTGGCAAGGAAGCAGCCACAAGCGCTGTATCTATTATCGAGACGATCAAGGTACGATTCAAAGCTTGATGCCCTTCGCCGTGCACTTACGGATCACATTCTTCCCGGGTAGACCTTTGCGTCGAATATCAAAGGGAGGTCGAACAAGAAATATCAGGAGGACTGTGCCAGCTGCGTCCAATACGTCGAAAATGCTGTCATAAACGTCATGCGATCTCTTGGATCCCAGGATGCTCCAGGGAGGGCAGATGTTAGGGAAAAGATGACAAAACTGCTTGAGTGAGTCTCCACCACGCGTGTGTGCTCAAGCGTTGAGCTTCATGCGAAATACCAGGTCCTTCGAGAAGGTTAAGGGCGAAATCTCCGGAATGCAACAAGCAAGTTTGCTGGGCCGTATTCCATCTTCCGGGAAGGACCGTCAATCCATTGCGGATATAAAGACCCAAGTCCATGCCACTTTGACGCCTTTCGGGCCACTAGTATGTTGCTAATTCCTCTACATCATTGGTGGTTTGTTTCATGAATGTCGTCCTAGCTGGGTGCTACCAATACACTCAACGGAATGGATGCTGAGCAGCTTCTCGCGAGAATCATGGATAGATATAGTGGGGCCACAGTCGTCGCGCATGGCCAGAGCGTGGCGAATCGAAACCCCTCCGATCAGGCCAACGAGCTCGCGATAGTGCGATTCAATGGGGCCAGACCAGTCGTTGAACACCCGTTAAACCGCACTAGTGGTGCGAGCGTTTGCAATCAAAACCCTTCGGCCAGTCATGGCGCCAATGAGCTCGTAGTGGCACAACCAGTCGTACGTCAATCACGAATCGAAAGTATCTATCTAATATCAAAAACAGGTATTCAACACCATTGGTACATCGGGTATTGTCAACAATGTAGCCGGCAATTACATTACACAGGGACCAAGCGACGAGCAGCTGGGTCAGTGCCGATACATTTCTCGATGAGATGCGCCCCAAAACTAACGCTATTATCAGCTGCGAAATTGCACGAGATCTCAGCATTGGATAAACTCGTGTACACAGAAGGCGCCTCCTGGAATTCCGACCTCGTGTGTTTGCCTGGCACGCGGGCCAAGATATTGTCCATGATCCTTGCGTGGTCACGTTCGCTGGGCGCTCAGAATGTATTCTGGCTGAATGGCGTCGCGGGCTCCGGAAAAAGTGCCATCGCCCACACGGTCGCGCAAGCGCTCCGCAAAGACGGGCTTCTTACATCTTCCTTCTTTTTTGACCGGAATGTTGCTTCCCGCAATTCAACTCGCCACCTCTTCACGACCATCGCACACGATATCGCCAAACTTCACCCCAACATCGCCGCGGACATCAGCAAGGCTCTGGAAGAGGAACCCTCGCTAGCTTCGACATCCTTGTCTCGGCAGTTCGAGGCGTTTATAGCCGGGCCTTTGCGTCGCCATATGATTGACCATTCCATTGTGCTCGTTATTGACGCATTGGACGAAACCATCGAGAACCCTTCAGAAGCTTCGGACACCGCCTTCCTCGCCATACTCCGTGATGAGATCGGTGAACTGCCTCCACAACTGCGCATTCTCGTCACCTCGCGACCTACATGGATCTTGGGGAAGTACCTCTCCGGAAAGGATCATATAACATCTTATGCCATTGATATCCATTCCACCGACAATCAACACGACATTGGAGCTTATGCGGACGCACAGCTGCGGGACCACTGGCTACGATCGCAGATGGGCCCTGCTTGGCCAGACGAGGCGCTGATCGCTGAATTGAAGGCATTATCGGAAGGCCTCTTCATTTGGATAGCCACGATTTGTCGCTATCTTTGCAGCGCTTACAACCCTCGAGAAGAATTGAACGCGTTGCTCGTGAAACCGATGCCACAAGGCTTAGCAGTGAGCAAGAAAATGGATGCATTGTATGCATCTATTCTCGAAGCCTGCGCTGACTGGACAAACACCAACTTCCTACAACACTACCATCGCGTGATGGGAGCTATCATGGCAGCAAAAAGGCCTTTATCACTAGTGGCACTGAAAGTGTTGCACGGTGGCAGACAGCCTATGGACCTGTCTACCGACCTTTTATTGGAAAGGCTCGGGTCCGTTCTTGTAGGATTCAAATTCGATGGCGAACCCATCCGTATGGTGCACCTATCCTTCCGTGAATTCATCACGAACAGCGCCAACAACGATGAACGCACATGCAAGTTCTATATACCGGAGAAATTGCACAGCGGACGGCTTGCGGAGCTGTGCCTTCAAACAATGGTTCGCGAATTATCTGCTGGGGAAATTCACGGCACTGGATATCTTACAAGGCGCAGTAATGATTTTCCTGGTATTCCAGAGGTCACTGGCGTCTCGGAGCAGCTTCTATACAGCTGCGAGTATTGGAGCAATCATATATCCGATGTCACAGAGCCAAACCCCATTGTGATAGAACACTTACGGGCATTCCTGCTGCATCATATCACCATCTGGATGGAGGTGGTGGCGTCTAAAAGCATCTTCCTTGGGTCCCTGACGGTATTCTGCTGGTTAAAGGTGAGCTTTCACGGGTTCGGACCATGAACTGTGGACTCATCATATACAGGACCATGCACCGGAAATTAGGGAACTTTATGACGATCCATCTCAAGCACAGGCACTGTCCTCACTTTCAGGTCGTCTATATTATGAAAGGCGCCTTGAGGAAGCGCTGGTGGCGGGTCAGGAGGTGGTTAATCTGCACCGAGCCCTCGCGACAGAGCGACCAGGCGTGTTCAATGCTGATCTTGCACGCTCTCTCGCCATTCTTTCCGCCTACCTGTTAGCTGTTGGTCGGACGGAGGACGCTCTGACAGCGGTTCAGAAGGCAGTAGATCTATACTGGGCCCTCGCGGCAGAGCGACCAGCCGTGTTCAGCCAGCCTCTCGCACACTCTCTCACCAGCCTATCCCACTGCCTATCAGCTGTTGGTAAGACGGAGGACGCTCTGACGATGGTTCAGGAGGCGATTTATCTGCGACGGGCCCTCGCAGCGGAACACCCAGCTACGTTCAGTGCTGATCTCGCACACTCCATTGCCAATTTAGCCAGCTTCCTGGCAGCTGTTGGTAGAACGGAGGATGCACTGACGGCGGATCAGGAGGCGGTGGATATGCGCCGGGTCCTTGCGACAGAGCGGCCAGCCATGTTCAACTCTCATCTCGCCGAATCTCTCAATAATCTTTCCGCCCGCTTGTCAGCTGTTGGTCGAATAGATGAGGCACTGACGGCGGTTCATGAGGCGGTGGGCCTCCGCCGGGTTCTCGCGGCAGAGCGGCCAGCTGTTTTCACTGCCGATCTTGCAAAATCCCTCGGTAATCTATCCATCTACCTCGCACGTGTTGGTCGGACAGAGGAGGCACTCTCGGTGGTCGAGGAGGCGGTGGCTCTGCGCCGGGCCCTTGCAGCAGAGCGCCCAGCAGTGTTCAATGCTAATCTAGCACACTCCCTCAGCAATTTATCCTTCTACCTGTCAGCTGCCGGTCGAACGGAGGAAGCACTGATGGCGGACCAGGAGGCGGTGGCTCTGCGCCGGGCCCTGGCGGCAGAGCGCCCAGCTGTCTTCAACGCTCCTCTCGCCAGATGTCTTCACAATCTATCTATCTACTTGTCACATGTTGGTCGAAAGGAGGAGGCGCTGACAGCGATTCAGGAGGCGGTAGACCTGTACCGGCCCCTCGCGGCAGAGCGACCGAGTTTGTACAACGATGGTTTGGTACGCTCATTGAGAAGGCTGTGGACTGTAACTAGCAGCATATGTAGCAGTCGGTCTACGGCCCCTCTCGGCGGCAGCGAGCGAGGATCTGATGGATGAAGACATACAGAACGTGTTTGCTTTCCGTTGGGCCCCTGCGAATGAACAACAACATTTGATTAATTTGATATGTGGAATTCCATAGTAACTGTCAAGGACAATATCATGTTTAGTAGGTCCTTACTTGCCCATCAACTAGAGTCAAGACATGTAAAAAAATTCGATTTAAGATAGGTAAATGAGAGTACGCGTGGGGTAGGTACGCAGTCAGTCCAAAAAGTAAAACAGGTATATAGTATAACGCAAAATCGCTCGCCCCCACTCAGACTTGCGCGCTCCCCTCGCGCATCTCGGGACCCGGGTGCCCGCTCCCCGCCGCGCCACCGCCCCCAATCTGCTGCTTCCCCGCCCCGTCCCTTGCAGCCCCCTCCTGCCTAAACTGCCTCGGCACCAGCGCCAGCCCCGCGAAATACGCCACGGGGATCAGCACCACCCACACGATCCACAGCGTGTTCACGCCCATCGGCACGCGGCCCGTCGCCCACTCGGGGTACTCGCTCCGGTAGCCCGTCCTGACCTGCCAGAACGCGAGCGCGATGATGAGCAGCCCCAGGAAGGCGTGCGCGTAGTTCTGCGCGGGCCGGCGCATGGAGTTCTTGGGCTTGAAGAAGTGGATGACGGCGCCGCCGAGGAGCTGCACGAAGTAGAGCACGAAGAGCGCGACGCCGAGCTTCTTGTGCGTGTCGTCGAGGTGCATGCCCCCGCTCGCGTCCACGCTGTGGATCCCGAGCGCGACGCCCGCGACGATGATCGGGCCGCTGAGCACGGCCTGTATGACGGCGTGCCCCGCGAACCAGCGCGTCCACCGCGCGATGAGCACGCCGAGCGGGAGCAGCCCGAGGAAGCCGATGGTGCACAAGATGCCGTGGTTCGCGATCATCATATTGCGCTTGTGCTCCGGGTCGTCGCCGCTTGTGCTGGTCGTGGGGGGGGGTCGTGCTGGGGTGTAACGCGTCAGTAGGGATTCGGGATTACGCGCAGAACAGAGGCCAAGACTGACCTGTTCGACGATATGGGTGGCGTCAAGTTGAGCGTGAGCGTGCCCGAGTCGACGTGCTGCACCAGCCTTGCGTCGGAGGCCGCGCCGGACGGACGGACGGACGGACGCGAGGGCCCAGATGACGGGCTGCGCGGAGGGGTTGGGCGAGATGGAGGACACGGTGTACACGAAGGATGGCTTCGATCCGGCGCCTGTGGACGCGAACTGTGCGACGAGGATAAGGATGCGGTCAGTCGGGATATACACGAGAAAAGGAGAAATAAATGCACGCTGCTCAAGCCCACATCTGAACCGGCCACCCGCCACGGGCTCACCACCGTCGTCCGCTGGCTCAGCGTCACGCTCCCATCGCTGTTAGGTCAGATGATGACCATCAGCGAATTGGCCATAGTCGCGCCGAAGCCCATGGCGATCCAGCCGAGGGCCCAGGACGCAGAGGACGTGAGGGTGTATTGGGTGGTGGAGTTGGGGAAGACAGTGGCGGGGATGCACATGAGCTCCACGCATTTCGAGTCGCCTGTGAGCCCGCTGCTCGAATTTGCCGCAAGGTCGTGGGTGCGGCCCCCCTGCTCATCGCTGTTAGCACACGGATACACACAGAGGATGAAGGCTTACCTGGATGCGGGTGGCGCGCGCTGCGCGAAGTGCGAGGACAATGCTCAGTCAAGGAACGAGCATCGGCAGAAGAGATTCGCCGATATGCAATCCGGGAGGGACTGATGTGCGCAGGGTGCTGACAAAGATCTGCAGGCGTGCAACAGGCGTAGGCTTGTGGGAGAGGGAGGAAGTACTGAGCGGGAGCGAGTGTTCGTGTTCGTGAATGTAATGCAGGCGGTGAGCCAACGGTGAGCCGTTGTGGTCGCACTCGATCACATGACACAAAATACATAACTTAAATTTCAAGCTTGAAGCTTCACATTCCATACACCAAGCATGCACGTATAGTTATTTATGTAGCTGTATGTTTAACGCTTCCGTGAAGGATTGACTTATCGGCCACATGTAACTGCCATTCCGTACAGCTGGTACTTACAGCTGCTCGCGGTCGCAATGAAGATTCAGCATTGCCTTCCCTAGACGCCCAAGACCATGCACATGCAGCGAGGCGCCGGGGCACTTCTCAGCACTCTGTATCGCGCATCCTCTTTCCCCCTCTGCCATCCGAGTCATGCCACGGGGCGGTCCTGTTTCCGGCGGACCAGATGCATTCACTCTGCTCAACCTGGCCAGTGAGCTTCCACCGGGTAGCTTTCCTGCGCTCAAGGACGCAGCCACAAACGCTGTATCTATTATCGAGACAATCACGGTACGATTCAAAACTTGGTGTCGCTCGCCATGCGCTCACGGATTACGGACAGACCTTTGCGTCGAATATCAAAAAAGGGAGATGGAATCAGAAGTACAAGGAGGAATGTGCAAGCTGCGTCCAATATGTCGAAAACGCTGTGACAAACACCATACGATCTCTTGGGTCTCAGGATGCTCCGGAGAGGGAAGATGTTATGGAGAAGATAAACGAACTGCTCGAGTGAGCTTTCATCCACACATGACAGTCACGCACTGAGCTCAGCGGGAAACAACAGGTCCTTAGAGAAGGTCAAGGGCGAAATCTCCGGGATGCAGCAAGCAAGTTTGCTGGGCCGCCTTCCATCTTCCGGGAAGGATCGTCAATCCATCGCGGATATGAAGACCCAAGTCCATATCATTTTGGCGCCTTTCGGCCTTGCAGTACGTTGCCCATTCCTCTACATTGTCGATGGAATGTTTCATGAATACCGCCTTAGCTGGGCCCTACAAATGCACTCGATGGAATGGATGCTGAGCAGCTTCTCGCAAGTATTATGCAGAGATATAGGGGCACCACTGTCATCGCACAGTCTGTGAACTGCAGTAGCGAGAGCGTGGCCAATCGAAACCCCTCTGATCACGCCAACGACCTCGCGATGGTGCGATTCGATGGGGCGAGACCAGTCGTCAAACATTCGTTAAACCCCGGCGGCAGCACGAGCAATGTCAATCAAAGCGCTTCGGCCAGTCATGGCGCCAACGAAGTCGTGATGGCGCAACCAGTGGTATGTACTTCAATCAACTCGAGATTATATATCTGATATCCAACAAGGTATTCAACACCATTGGTACATCGGGCATTGTCAACAATGTAGCCGGAAATTACATTACACAGGGACCAAGCGACGAGCAGCTGGGTCAGTGCCGATACATTTCTCGATGAGATGCGCCCCAAAACTAACGCTATTATCAGCTGCGAAATTGCACGAGATCTCAGCATTTGATAAACTCGTGTACACGGAAGGCGCCTCCTGGAATTCCGACCTCGTGTGTTTGCCTGGCACGCGGGCTAAGATATTGTCCGCGATCCTTGCGTGGTCACGTTCGCTGGACGCTCAGAGTGTATTCTGGCTGAACGGCGTCGCGGGCTCCGGAAAAAGTGCCATCGCCCACACCGTCGCCCAAGTGCTCCGCAAAGATGGGCGTCTTACATCCTCCTTCTTTTTTGACCGGAACGTTGCTTCCCGCAATTCAACTCGCCACCTCTTCACTACCATCGCGCACGATATCGCAAAGCGCCACCCCAACATTGCTGCGGACATCAGCAAGGCTTTGGAGGATGAGCCTTCGCTAGCTTCGGCATCCCTATCTCGGCAGTTCGAGGCGTTTATAGCCGGGCCATTGCGTCGCCATAAGATTGACCATTCTATTGTGCTCGTTATTGACGCATTGGACGAAACCATCGAGAACCCTTTAGAAGCCTCGGACACCGCCTTCCTCGCCATACTCCGTGATGGGAGTCGTGAACTGCCTGCACAACTGCGCATTCTCGTCACCTCGCGACCTACATGGATCGTGGGGAAGTACCTCGCCGGGCAGGATCATATAACATCCCATCCCATTGATATCCATTCCACCGACAATCAAGACGACATTGGAGCTTATGCGGACGCACAGCTGCGGGACCACTGGCTACGAACGCAGATGGGACCTGCTTGGCCAGACGAGGCGCTGATCGCTGAATTGAAAGCATTAGCGGAAGGCCTCTTCATTTGGATAGCTACGATATGCCGCTATCTTTGCAGCGCTTACAATCCTCGAGAAGAACTGGACACTTTGCTCGTGAAACCGATGCCACAAGGGATGGCGGTGAGCGAGAAAATGGATGCCTTGTACGCATCTATTCTCGAAGCCTGCGCTGACTGGACAAACGCTAACGCGCTCCCCGGCCATGTCCAGATGGCGGAGGACTTAGCGACAGTCGCGGAGGAGGAAAGCTGGTTGTACACTGTTCATCTATCTATCTAACACTTCCCTAGACCGCTCTCCTCGTAACTTCTGTCGACCCGCGAGACGGCGGTCCCGGGCCACGTCTCGGTGGCGGAGGACCAGGCGGCGGTCACGAAGGAGACAAGCTGGCCGTCGACTGTCCGCATTCCTATCTGACGGCTGTCTCACACGGTCTAGTCGTAACTTGTGACGACCCGCGAGACGACGTTCCCGGGCCGCGTCTAGGTGGCGGAGGAGCTGGTGACACTCACGGAGGAGACAGGCTGGCTGAGAACGCTCCATGCACCTATCTAACGGCTCCCTACACCGTTCTGGCCGTCACTTTTGTCGACCGGCGAGACGGCGCTCTTGGGCCGCCTCCGGGTGGCGGAGTACTTGGCGGCTGTCACGGAGTAGATAAGCTGGTTGTCGACTGTTCGCCGGCCTTTATAATAACTCTCTATGTCGCTCTACTCTCAACTTGTGCCGACCGGCGAGACAGCGTTCCCGGGCCGTGTATAGGTGGCGGAGCTCTGGGCGGCAGTCACGTAGGAGGCAAGATGGTTGTCGACGGTCCTTCAACCGATTTAACGACTCCCTCTGACGGTTTTATCGTGACTTGCGCGGACCCACAAGACGACGCTCCCGGGCAGAGTCTATATGGCGGAGGACTTGGTGGCAGTCTCGCAGGAGGCAGGATGGTTGTAGACTGTTCACCCTCCTATTTTACCACTCTCTCACACACTCTCCGAGTAACTTGTGCGGACCAGCGAGACGGCGCTCCCAGGCCATATCTAGATGGCGGAGGACTTGGTGACAGTCGCGCAGGAGGCAGGCTGGTTGTCGACTGTCCATCTGCCTTTCTAGCCTGTCTCTCATACGTTCTCGTCGTGACTTGTGCCGACCAGCGAGACAGCGCTCCCGAGCCGCGTCTAGGTGGCGGAGGACTTGTCGATAGTCGCGAAGGAGTTCCGCTGAAAGCATTATATCTGCGGAACGCTCGCTCCTGTCACGGGCACGAACTCTAACTAGCAGTGTGTCAAGGGATTAAAGGCCACGCACCAGGACATATACTACTCAGGGTGTTAAGCACTAGCCTTGGGTACTTTCGAGTGGAAGTTGGTCGTCTTGCGGCCATCACTAGGTTCTTTCTACGAAAATCTTCTGTGGTGGAGGTAGGTCTGCCACCATACTACGCCGTCCTTACGGGCATTCACAAGAGTTTACTACCCCAAACCGAGGCACTGTAGCCTATATACTAACGAGGTTATGAGCGTCGACATATCTTCGACGAGACTCTGCGGTCAGTGGAGGCCATACGGTCTGCCCAGTAGGAGTCGGGAGGGTTCTATCGGACACGGCACATAAAGGGGCCACCTATAGAGCGCTTGGTAACAAACTTCCGTGTCGAGGCGTTCGGCAGGCGACACGTTAAAGAGGCTATATATTTTGAACGCACACGCAAGTAGTAACAACCGCGACAAGCACTACTTAAGTGCCTTCCTATTCACGTGGTATGCCTACCCAAGCGGTAGCCTAAACTTAGGATGTTCTTGCCTGGGCTCGGAAAGATCGTTTTCCAGCCATCTGTCCAGGTATCCGACCGACGCTGGCACGTTGCGAAAGTCCCGGTGATCGCTATTTCCGGAAAAGCGACGGTACTATCGAGGGTAGTGCGCTACCATCACAACATCCTT
>KV417753.1:32648-56008 GCA_001630335.1 Athelia psychrophila
ACATCTGCGAGGTAGATGGATAGATTGGTGAGAGATTGTGCTAGATCAGCAGTGAACACAGCTGGTCGCTCTGTGGCGAGCGCCCGATACAGAGCCACCGCCTCCTGATCCGCCACCAGCGCCTCCTCCGTTCGACCAACAGTTGACAAGTCGATAGATAGATTGTATAGGGATCTAGCAAGATCAGCATTGAAGGCGGCTGGACGCTCTGCCGCGAGGGCCCGTTGCAGATCTACCAATTCCTGATCCGCCACCAGCGCCTCCTCTGTCCGATCAGCAGCTGACAGGCAGAGGGAAAGATTGGTGAGAGATTTGGCGATATTATCATTGAACACGGCTGGCCGCTCTGCCGCCAGGGTCCGGTACATATTCAGCGCCTCCAGAACCGCTGTGAGCGCCTCCTCTGCTCGACCAACAGCCAACAAGCGGACAGATAAATTGGTGAGGGATTGCCCAAGAGCCGCATTGAACATGGCTGGGTGCTCCGCTGCAAGGGCCCGGCGCAGATCCACCGCCTCCTGAACCACCGCGAGTGCCTCCTCTGCTCGACCAACAACTGACAAGCATGCGGATAAATTGCTGAAGGAGTGTCCGAAATCAGCATTAAGCACGGTTGGGCGCCCTGCCGCGAGGGCGCGGCGCAAATTTACCGCCTCCTGAGCCACCGTCAGAGCCTCCTCCGTTCGACCAACGGCTGTGAGGTAGACGGATAAATTACTGAGGGATGATGCAAGATCATCATCAAACGCGGCAGGGCGCTCTACCACGAGGGCGCGGCGCAAATCTACTGCCTCCTCCACGGCTGACAGGGCTTCCTCCGTTCGACCAACACCTGATAAGCGGACAGATAAATTGGTGAGGGATTGTGCGAGATCAGCGTTGAAGACGGCTGGTTGCTCTGCCGCGAGGGCCCGGCGCAGATCCAGCGCCTCTTGATCCGCCGTTAATGCTTCCTCAATGCGACCTGCATACGACAAGCGAATTGCAAGGGAGAACAGCATTGTTGCTTGTGATTTATCGTCACACAGTTGCCTGACACCCGGTGCATGGTCCTGTAAATGATAAGTTCACAGTTCATGCTCGGGACCCATGGAAGCTCACCTTTGACCAGGAGAACACTGATAGTAATCCAAGGAATATACTTTTAGAAGATACCACTTCCATCCAGGCGGTGGTATGGTGCAAGAGGAATGCCCGTAAGTGTTCCACCATGATGGGGCTCGGCTTGGTGACATCGGAGATATGATCATTCCAAGACTCGCAGCTGTATAGAAGCTGTTCGGAGACGCCAGTCACCTCCGGGATGCCAGGTGGGCTATCACTATCCCTGGAAAGATAGCCTGTACCAGATATATGCCCAGCCGTGAATTCGCGAACCAATGTTTGAAGGCACAGCTCGGCAAGCCGTCCGCTGTGCAATGTCTCCGATATGTAAAACTTCCGCGTGTGTTCATCATTGTTGGCGTTGTTCGTGATGAATTCACGGAAGGACAAGTGCACCATGCGGATGGGTTCGCGATCAGATTTGAATCCCACAAGAACGGACCCGAACCTTTCTAACAGAAGATTGGTAGACAGTTCCACAGGCTGGCTGCCACGGTGTAACGTGTTCAGTGCCATAAGCGATAGCGGCCTTTTCGCTGCCATGATGGCTCCCATTACACGATGGTAGTGTTGCACGAAATTGGCGTTTGTCCAGTCAGCGGAGGCTTCGAGAATGGACGCGTATAAGTCGTCCATTTTCTTGCTCACTGGCAGGCCTGGTGGCATCGGTTTCAGGAGCAAAGCGTCCAGTTCTTCTCGAGGATTGTAAGCGCTGCAAAGATAGCGGCAAATCATAGCTATCCAGATGAAGAGGCCTTCCGCCAATTTCTTCAATTTACCGATTAGCGCCTCATCTGGCCAAGTAGGCCCCATTTGCGAGCGTAGCCAATGGTCCCGCAGCTGTTTGTCCACATAAGTTCCAATATCATGTTGGTTGTCGGTGGAATGGATATCGATGGGATAGGATTTTATATGATCTTGGCCGACAAGATACTTCCTCACGGCCCACGTAGGTCGCGAGGTGACAAGAATGCGGAGTTGTGCAGGCAGTTCACCGATCCCATCACGGAGTATGGCGAGTAAGGCAGTGCCCGAACCTGCTGAAGGGTTGTGGATGGTTTCATCCAATGCGTCAATAACGAGCACAATAGAATGGTCGATCATATGACGACGCAAAGGCCCGGCTATAAACGCCTCGAACTGCCGAGACAAGGATGTCGAAGCTAGCGAGGGTTCCTCTTCCAGAGCCTTGCTGATGTCCGTGGCGATGTTGGGGTGAAGTTTGGCGATATCGTGTGCTATGGTCGTGAAGAGGTGGAGAGTTGAATTACGGGAAGCAACATTCCGGTCAAAAAAGAAGGAAGATGCAAGAAGCCCATCTTTGCGGAGCGCTTGGGCGACGGTGTGGGCGATGGCACTTTTGCCGGAGCCCGCGACGCCATTCAGCCAGAATACATTATGAGCATCCAGCGAACGTGACCATGCATGGATCATGGATAATATCTTCGCCCGCGTGCCAGGCAAACACACGAGGTCGGAGTCCCAGGAGGCGCCTTCCGTGTACACGAGTTCATCTAACGCCGAGATCTCTTTCAATTTTGCAGCTGATGATTACATTAGCTTTGGGGGGAAGGTTGTCAAGATCGAAATGTGCACTGACCTAACTGCTCATTGTCTGGGCCGTATGTATTGTAATCGCCAGCTACATTTGTTACATTGGCCCCCGATGTAGCTATAGTGTTGAATACCTTTTTTTGATATTAGATAGACACTTTCGATTCGTGAATAACATACCACGGTTGGTGCTGTCGCACGCTCATTGACGCCATCCGAAGGTGAATGGACCTCTCTGGCTGCGCTCGCAATCCTGCTGTTCAGCGGGTGCTCGACGGCTGGAATCGCTACTATGGCGGGTAATGTCGGGAGGTCATTAATGCTATCCGAGGTTGAAGTGTCTTGATTAGCCACGCTGACAGTGCCGCGAGCCCCATATCCATATCGCCCCATGACTCTCGCAAGAAGCTGCTCGGGGTCCGCTCCTGAATACCCAACTCGAGCATCCGGCTAATGGTAGGCGTAAGTGAAAGGTAACCTGGCGACAGTGTAGTCTGTTAAATCGACAACGTACCAGGAGGCCGAAAGGCACCAATACTGTACTCAATTGAATCCCGATATCGGCGATGATGAGTTGTTGACCCTTCAAGAGATACCAAACGCGACTGAGCCAACTTGGTCGAACTTGCTGCAATCTGTGGATTTTGGCCTTGATCTTCTCCAACACCCTACAGTTTCGCATGAAGTTCAACGTTTGATCCCCACGCGAATCGATGAAACTCACTCAAGCAGGTCACCCATCTTCTCCCCAACATCACCCTCCGGAGGATTCTGCGTCCCAAGAGCCCAAATGACACTTTCGACAGCGCTTCCAACATACTGGGCGCAGTTTGCCCAATCCTTACCATCCGATATGAAATCCTAGGCAAGATCAACGTTATATATGAGCACGCATTGTCATGTTTAGCTTTCGATCATACCGTTATTGCCTCGACAATCGATACAGTGCTTGCTGCTGCTTCCCTGAGCGCGGGAAAGCTGTCCGGTGGGATCTGGCTGGCCAGCTTGAGCAGAGAGTGTGCATCTGGGAGTCCAGAAACACGTCCAGGTAGCGGCATGATGGCAGATATATAAAAGGAAGATGCCATCGAGAAAGCTGAGGGGCGCCGTAAATGAAAAATGCCTCGCTACCTACGCATGGTCTTGCGATGCGGAATCAGCAAGTTGGGTTGAGCTGCCCAGAACAATTCACATGTGGCTCCTTGATTCAAATCTTCGTCGTGAATGATTTGGTGCATGCATTCTTAAGTTTTTTTTTTGGTAGCGTCGGCCGAGAGAGGTATAAATTTGCATGGAACGTAGTTGAATCCCTGTAAAATAGCCCCTGTGTATCACAAAGGCGTCTGCTCCGGCTCTGACATTCACCCACGCTCATCCCAACCTCACATCATCACAAAGCACAGCGGAATAGACGATTCATATGTTTATTAGCGCATTCTCAGCTACCCATTGACGTCGTATGCTTTGTACTGCTCTTTCGAATTCTTCCAATCCTCTGGCAGTTGTTACAATCGGATTCCCAAGCTCCTGTGTTCCGTTCTCGAACGCTGCCAGGTCTCTCAACCCCGTCAACGCCTACCCAATACCCTTCTACTACCATGTATGAAGAACGCGATGAATCCTTCGCGGCGACCTAAGCAGAGTACAGCCAGACACCGCTGCGTCTCCCTATACCTGTTCAGATCCCCGAAATACCAAAGCCGATTGACAAATGAACATATGGGATAAGATGGAAGCCATGCTCGGCTTCGATAACCTGACCCAGGACGTTGAAGATGACAAGGATTTCTTTGTCAAGAAAGGTGCGTCAAATACATCCTGATCTTTCCCATGTGTGCTGGTGGGCTGAGCAGGCGTCCCAATCATATAGAGGAGGAAGACATATTCGGCTCGGACCTTGCGGGCGCGGATGAGGAGACTGCGCTGGTGGGCGTAAATGCAGGAGAGAAGGGCGCGGATGAGGAGGAGCAGCGCGCGCGGAAGGTATGTTAGTCTTCTGTATCGGTACCATATCTAAATTACTGACCTTGCTGTGGGTTGTGTCAGTTTCCTGCACGCGTGTAGAACGCACGACCGCAACTGTGCATGCGCGCAACAAGACGACTTTCAAGCCCAAGCGCACGCTGAGGCGATCCCGGCGAAGGCAAAGGGCGGGACGACAGGCCAGAGGAAGGGGGATAGGAAGTGCGACGAGAAGAGGCTGACCATCAGCGAGACTGCTTCGCGACTCAAAACTGCTGCCCAGCGCCGAGTAAGCCCCATTCCTTCCGTCGCGTTTCCCTTTTGCACGAGCTTACTTCCACTCGATCGCAGGCTACTCTCCCAAGAAAACTGTCCTCGTTCAGAAGACTTACACCCTATCCAAGCTGCTCGTGCACGTGCACGCGCTCGACACAGAGGAGGGCAACATCCTCGAGCACAAGAGCTACCTCGCGGCAGAGGAGGAGGAGAGCGTGCGCGCGTCGTCTGGACGGGCATTGAGGGGCCAAACCTGTACTGGATCAGTCGTGCAGAGGAGCTGTGCATGTTTCTGCCCATGCCTTCTCTGCCTCCTCTCCCGCTAGTGACGCATGACTGCGCAGCGTCCGCCGGGGGTACTGATGCTCTCGCCCGCGTCTGGGGCAAGCTATGTACATTATCCCACATCCTCTGCCCCAGGCGGAAAAGCCGTCATTGGAGGCGTCGATAGCTGACCTGATCGGTGCGGACGTCCCCCGGGCCGACCTGAAAGTGTGTAACGGGAAAGCTCGACCAGTATGTACCATGCTCATCGCATTATTGATTAGTGCTGACTTGACTAGCGCGCCCGACACAAACCTGCCCCGTACTGGGCTCCCCGCGCCATATCTCGATCCGCGGACCGGTGTGCCCTTTGCGAATGTGCCTGCGCGCGAGGTGTTGAGCCTGATCTTGAGCCACGAGTACGTGTGGAGTGCTGGGCTGGGGTGCTGCATCGCGTGGGAGGGGGAGCAGATGCCTAAATCACTGCAGGCCGACGAGAGCAATGGCGATGCGGGAACGGATTTAGGAGATGTGGCGACCGATACAGGCAAGGGTATGGCGGTGCGGACGCTCTGTATGTGACTTATGATACAGGTTTTGCGGTGCGGATGGTCATGGAACTTTGCATTGCCTATGCTCAGAATATAGCAATGCCAGTCGCAATGAATGTCAAATTGGAAGGCGACCGCCAACAGGTCTCGAAAGAAGACCGAAAGCTTCTGTTGGCGTGATACCACATATGGCTTCTGCTTCTTCGCCTCTCTCCTCTTGAGCTCTTACAATAGGACTCCTGCTGTCCTTCTGCCACGATCATGTCCCGCCCTCCATCCGCCTGTTTATCCACTGTCGCAAATAGGCCTACTTCTGCACATCTCAGGACTGCCGTATTGCCCCCGAGCTTTCACACCCGGCACGCCGCGTCCGCAGACTTCGTTGGAGAGCAATTTAGCATCGCAGTCATTGAAGGTCGCGGCGTTGTGCGTGAACTCGGACTCGCTGTGAGGACACGGGGTGCACAACAGGACTCTCAAGTAGCCGCCTTTCGTCACAGTCCCTTGGGGCTGGATCGCCATGGGCTTCGCCAAATCGCACACTGGTCATCATCTGCCCCACCGACGCTGAGCCATCGGATGACGCCGGTCGAGGTTGTGCTGACTGTGGTGAGCACCCCAGGGTAGTGGGTTGAGCATCGTGCGTACCGAGTGCTCATTTCCCGTGTGTATCCCCCGCGGAACACCTCCATCGCGCCGTTCGCATCCACAGCCGTCGGATCCAAACCGTCCTTCGTGTACACCGTCTCCTCCATTTCCACCAAGCCCGCCCAGGTCGTATGGGCCCTCGCGTCCGCGCTCCCGTCCGGCGCGTCCCCTGATGCAAAGTTGATGCAGCACGTCGATTCAGGCATTTGCACCCTCGACTTGACCTTCCCCATCTCGTCTAATTGGTCAGGATTTATCTCAGCCCCCCTCACTGAATCCCTGCCACCGTGTTACGCCCCTAGCACGACCCTCACGACGACCCGCGCAGGCGACCCCGCGCACAAACGCTACGTGAGGATCGTCAATCACGACATTCTCTGCACCATCGGCTTCCTCGGGCTCCTCCCCCTCGCGCAGTGGACACAAACATTCACCACGCACTGATTCGCGGAGCACGCAATGATGCAGGCTATGCTGAACAGGCCCATTATCGTGGCAGGTATCGCGCTGGTGATTAATCCCGTCCATGAGAGCAAGGCGACACATCTGGATGATGTACACAAGGTCAGCCCCTCCCTGCTCCTTCTGCTTCATCATACGATACAGTGCTAACAGAAACCGTGCGCAGAAACTCGGCATCACCCTGTTTGTGCATTATTTTGTGCATTATTGGGCGCCTCCATCATTCACTTCTGATAATCCAAGACCGCCACACTCCGTCCTCGGGCTGCTCATAATGCATCATCGCCCTCGCCTTCTAGCAAGTAAGGGCGGGGTACATGCACGAGTACCCGGAGTGGACGACGGGCAAGATGCCGAGGAGGGTGAACGCGTTATGGATCTTGTGGGTTGTGTTGATTCCGGTGGTTGATTTCGCGGGGCCGGCGTTGGTGCCAAGGCAGTTTAAGCAAGATAGTGCTGCGAAGGCGGGAAAGCAGCAGATTGGGGGGCATGAGTTTGAGGGGCGGGAGCGCGGCGGGGATCGTGCATCCGGTGCCTGACGTGAGGGGGGGCAGCGGGGGTACGGGGAGTGCGTAGTGAAGTTGAGTATGCAGAATCGTATCGTACCATATATCTGTCTTGTGTTTTAGACTGCGTACGCGTACTGTCATTTACCTATCTTGAAATATATCTTGTCCGTGTCTTAACTCTCCGGTTAGTGAGCGAGTAGTAAGGCCCTACTAAATACGATTCGAAATTGTAGCGATTGCGTATCATGATGTTATCCTGAACAGTTACTATGAAATAAAACACATCAAATGATATTGTCCATTCACAGGGGCGCAACATAAACCAAACATATCCTGTGTCTCTTCATTCATCGGGCACTCGTGCGTCGCCCGCCGTGAGGGGTCGTTGACTGACTGCTACACATTTCTGCGAGTTAGAATCGACAAAATTTTCATCGAGCCCGCCAAAACATTGTTGTACAATGCCGGTCGTTCTTCCGCGAGGATCCGGTACAGGTCTACCGCCTCCTGAATCACTGTCAGCGCCTCCTCCTTCCGACCAATATCTGACAAGTCCATAGATAGATTGTGGAGGGATTGGGCGAGATTGACATTGAACACGGCTGGTCCCTCTCCCGCGAGGACCCGGCACAGATCCACCGCTTCCCGATCGACTGTCAGCGCCTCCTCCATTTGGCCAGCAGCTGCGAGGTCAACGGATAAAGTGATGAGGGACCGTGCGAGACGAGCATTGAACACGGCTGGGCGCTCTGCTGCAAGGGCTCGGTGCAGATCAACCGCCCTCTGAGCCGCTGCGAGTGCCTCCTCCGTCCGACCAACAGCTGACAAGCGGCTAGATAGATTATTGAGGGAGTCTGCGAGATCGGCATTGAATACGGCTGGCCGCTCTGCTGCGAGGGCTCGGCGCAGATCCACCGCCTCCCGAATTGCAGTGAGTGCCTCTTCTGTCCGACCAACACGTGACAAGTCGTTAGATAGATTATTGAAGGAGTCTGCGAGAGCGGCATTGAACACGGCTGGGCGCTCTGCTGCGAGGACCCGGCGCAGATCCACCGCCTCCTTAATCGCAGTGAGTGCCTCCTCCGTCCGACCAACAGCTGACAAGCGGGCAGATAGATTATTGAGGGAGGCTGCGAGATCAGCATTGAACACGGCTGGGCGCTCTGCTGCGAGGGCCCGGTGCAGATCCACCGCCTCCTGAACCGCCGTGAGTGCCTCCTCCGTCCGACCAACAGCTGACAAGTGGTTAGATAGATTATTGAGGGAGGCTGCGAGATCAGCATTGAACACGGCTGGGCGCTCTGCTGCGAGGGCCCGGCGCAGATCCACCGCCTCCTGAATCGCAGTGAGTGCCTCCTCCGTCCGACCAACAACTGACAAGCGGGCAGATAGATTATTGAGGGAGGCTGCGAGATCAGCATTGAACACGGCTGGGCGCTCTGCTGCGAGGGCCCGGCGCAGATCCACCGCCTCCTTAATCGCAGTGAGTGCCTCCTCCGTCACCAACAGCTGACAAGCGGAGAGATAGAATATTGAGGGAGGTTGCGAGATCAGCATTGAACACGGCTGGGCGCTCTGCTGCGAGGACCCGGTACAGATCCACCGCCTCCTGAACCGCCGTGAGTGCCTCCTCCGCCCGGCCAACAGCTGAAAGGGAGTTGGAAAGATTGGTGAGGGAATGTGAGAGAACAGCATTGAACACGGCTGGGCGCTCTGCTGCGAGGGCCCGGCGCAGATTCACCGCCTCCTGAATCACAGTGAGTGCCTCCCCCGTCCGACCAACAGCTGACAAGCGGCTAGATAGATTATTGAGGGAGTCTGCGAGATCGGCATTGAATAAGGCTGGGCGCTCTGCTGCGAGGGCCCGGCGCAGATCCACCACCTCCTGAACCGCTGTGAGTGCCTCCTCCGTCTGACTAATAGCTAATAAGCGGTTAGATAGATTATAGAGGGAGCTTGCGAGCTTAGCATTGAAAGCGGCTGGGCGCTCTGCTGCAAGGACTCGGCGCAGATCCACCGCCTCCTGAATCACCTTGAGTGCCTCCTCCGTTCGGCCAATAGCTGATAAGTGATGAGATAGAGCATTGAGGGATTCTGCAAGATGAGCATTGAACACGGCTGGGCGCTCTGCTGCGAGGGCCCGCCGGAGATTCACCGCCTCCTGGACCGCTGCGAGTGCCTCCTCCGTCCGACCAGCAGCTGCGAGGTCAATGGATATATTGTTGAGGGACTGTGCGAGATCAGCATTGAACACCGGGTGTTCTGCTGCGAGGGCCCGGCGCAGATCCACCGCCTCCTGAACCGCCGTCAGCGCCTCCTCCATTTGGCCAACAGCTGAAAAGGAGATGGAAAGACTGGTGAGGGAATGCGAGAGAACAGCATTGAACACGGCTGGGCGCTCTGCTGCGAGGGCCCGGCCCAGATCCACCGCCTCCTGAACCGCCGTGAGTGCCTCCTCCGTCCGACCAACAGCTGACAAGTAGATGGAAAGACTGCCGAGGGAATGTGAGAGATCAACATTGAACACGGCTGGGCGCTCTACTGCAAGGGCCCGGCGCATATCCACTGCCTCCTGAACCGCCGTGAGCGCCTCCTCCGTTCCACCAACAGCGGACAAGGAGATGGAAAGGCTGGTGAGGGAATGTGCGAGTTCAGCATTGAATACGGCTGACCGCTCTGTGGAGAGGGTGCGGTACAGATACACCGCCTCTTGATCCGCCGTTAATGCTTCCTCAAAGCGACCTGCATATGATAAGCGGATTGAAAGAGAGAGCAGCGTTGATGCTTGTGATTTATCGTCACACAGTCGCCTGACATCCGGTGCGTGGTCCTGTAAATGATGAGTTCACAATTCATGCTGGAAACTCATGGAAGCTCACCTTTGACCAAGAGTACACCGACAGCAATCCAAGGAATATACTTTTAGAAGATACCACTTCCATCCAGGCGGTGGTATGGTTCAAGAGGAATGCCCGTAAGTGTTCCACCATGACGGGACTCGGCTTTGTGATATCGGAGATATGATCGCCCCAAGACTCGCAGCTGTATAGAAGCTGTTCGGAGACGCCAGTCACCTCTGGAATACCAGGTGGATCATCAATCGGCCCTCTAAGATACCCCGTGCCGTGGATGTCCCCAGCGGATAATTCCCGAACCATTGTTTGAAGGCACAGCTCCGAAAGCCGTCCGCTGTGCACTTTCTCTGATACATAAAACTTGCGCGTGTGTTGAGCGTTATCGGCGTGCTTCGTGACGAATTCACGGAACGACACGTGTAGCATGCGAATGGGCTCATGATCTGTTTTGAACCCCACCAGGACGGATCCAAACCTTTCCAATAGAATATCTGCGGATAGCGCTATGCGATGGCCGGCACCGTGTAAAGCCTTGAGTGCAATCAGCGATAAAGGCCGTTTAGCTGCCATGATGGCCCCCACTACAAGATGATAATCCTCGACGAAATCAGGGTCCTCCCAGTTGACGCAGATCTCGAGAATTGAAGCATATAGAACATAAATCTTCTCGGTAGGGTCCAGGCCTTGTGGTAGAGTTCTTGCGAGCAATGCATCCAGTTTTGCTCTCGGGTTGTAGGTGCTGCGAAGATAGCTGCAAATTGTGGCTATCCATATGAACAGCCCTTCCGCCCAAAGTTCCAATTCAGCGATCAGCGCCTCGTCGGGCCAATTAGGTCCCATCCTCGAGCAAAGTCGAGGATCTCGCAACTCTGCGTCTACATAAGCTGTGATGTCCTGTCGGTTGTCGAGTGAATGTATATTGATAATATGGGATGTTATGTGGACCTGGCCAGAGAGGTACTGTTCGATGATCCACGTTGGTCGGGACGTGATAAAAATCCGCAGCTGCGACGGAAGGTGAGAGGCCTCGTCGCGGAGTATGGCAAGTAAGCTGGTGTCCGAATCATCGGTGATGGTTTCATCTAAAGCATCAATGACGACCACAATAGGCCGGTCAACTGGATGGCGACGCAGCGGCCCCGCTATAAATGCTTCGAACTGCCTCGACAGCGGAGCCGAAGCCAACGTAGGCTCCTCTTCCAAAGCTGTGATGATGTCGGCGGCGATGGCGGGGTGGCGCACTGCAATGTCGCGTGCGATGGTGGTGATAAGGAGTCGAGGCGTGTTACGGGAAGCATCATTGCGGTCGAAGAAGAATGATGATGCCAGGAGACCGTGCTTGTGCAGCGCTTGAGCGATGGTGTGAGCGATGGCGCTTTTGCCAGCACCCGCCACGGCATTGAGCCAGAAGATGTTCTGAGCACCAAAGCAGCGCGACCACGCATGTATTACGGACAATATATTCGTGCGTGTGCCAGGCAAGCATACGAGCTTCGGGTCCCACGAGGCGCCTTCTGCGCAGACAAGTTTATCTAATACTGAAAATGACTTTAGTTTGGCGGAGGGCTCATCGAAATCGAAATCGAAGTATGCGCGCACTGACCTAACTGCTCATGGCTTGGTCCGTATACATTGTAATCACCAGCTACATTGTTGACAATGCCCAATGTACCAATGGTGTTGAAAACCTTGTTTGCTATCAGATACATACTTTCAAGTTGTGATTGAAGCACATACCACTGGTTGTCCCATCACGAGCTCATTAGCGCCACGACTGGCCGAAGCGCTATGATTGGCAACGCTCGCACTACCAGTGCCGTTCAACGAATGTTCGGCAACTGCTCTCGCCCCATCTAATCGCACTATCGAGAGGTCGTTGGCTTGATCAGAGGGATTTCGATTGACCACGCTCTGACCACCGCGGTTCACAGACTGCGCAACGACTGTGGTACCACGGTATCTGTCCATAATTCTTGCGAGAAGCTGCGCAGCATCTATTCCATCGAATGTATGTGTAGTACCCGGCTAAGACGGTATTCATGAGACAATCCATCGACGATATAGAGTTGGCAACGTACTATGAGTCCGAAAGGCGTCAAAGTAGCATGGACCTGTGTTTTCATATCGGCGATGGATTGACGATACTTCCCGGAAGATGGAAGACGGCCGAGCAAACTTGCATCTTGCATTCCGGAGATTTCGCCCTTAACCTTCTCTAAGGACCTGTTATTTCGCACTCAGCTCAGCGCGTGAACTGTCAGATGTGTGGATGATGAAACTCACCCAAGCAGCTCGTTCATCTTCTCTACGATATCTTGCCTCCCTGGAGGATCCTGAGCCCCAAGAGATCGCATGACGTTTATCACAGCATTTTCGACGTATTGGACGCAGCTTGCACATTCCTCCTTATATTTCTTGTTCCACCTCCCTTTTTTAATATTCAACGCAAAGGTCTGCTCGGGAGGAATGTGTTCTGTGAGCGCACATCGCGGGACATTAAGCTTTGAATCGTACCGTGATTGTCTCGATGATAGAGACAGCGCTTCTGGCTGCGTCCTTGAGCGCGGGAAAGGTATCCGGTGGGATCTCACTGGCCAGGTTGAACATAATCAGTGCCTCTGGTTCGCCGGAAACAAGGCCGCGTCGCGGCATGTCTCGGATGGCGGAGAGAGAAAGAGGATACGAAATGCAGAGGGTTGAGAACTGCCCCTATAGTTGCCCTGGCGGCCTGGCTGTGTATGGTCTTGGGCGTCTAAGGGAAGGCGATCATTGTTGAACCTTTATATCATGTAACTCTTCCTTCACACTCTGCAACCCATCTCGCAGTCTTTCTCAATCTGCATACCTCGCCAGCTAGTCCGTCGCCGCCCCCACCCCCTTTACTAGCATCTTACTCCGTCGCCTGTACCGACGTCGGCTGGCACCCCTTGCATAGCTGTCCCTCCCGTATCGCCTACTTCGGCTAAGCCCTTCTCTTTCTGCAGCAGCCATGATGTTTATTCCACGACTGAACGTTGTTCTCACACTCTGCACAGTTCGCGCTGTAACTAACATACAGGTGCGCCCATTGTTCCCTCCGTGTATGCCTATCTAACACCACCCCACAGACCATTGCAACAAACTCATCGTGGGGGTAACATGAGACTCGTAATACGTGTAGCTTGGTCGTCTTCCCCAATGCTACCACCCGATGGAATGCCACCTCCTCCCTTGGCTCGATCGCCATGGTTTCGGTGGAACATGGCCACCTCGCCCATGACCGACATCTGGCTCAATAGCCCTGTGGCCGTGACGCTGAGCCAGCGCCGCCTGCGGTGCCTATCCTCAAGCTCTCCCTCTAGTACGATCACCCCGCACCCAATCATCCCAAGAGCCGATTACCACTCCGCCTGCAATCAACGAGCTCAGGACCCAGCTCCACGACACCCAGTCCTCCCTCGTCAGCCACGTAGACAAAGTTTGGACGCGCGAAGACTTTTTTGCCGATCACCAAGTCATCAAGTATGAGGTTTCATTACCGAGGTCGCTGGTGGAAGGCTCGATGGGGTCGTCGCAACGATGACCGCAGGATCTGGGCAGTGGTTCCCCACGAGCCGGAGCACGTCGGCGAGGAGGAAGAGGAGCATGCAACGCGACATGAAGCGGATGAGGGCGACGAGGAGCGGCGCAGGCGGCGGTCAGAGCTGGGTCGCCCATGCACGTCAGAGCCAACCCACCTGGGAATGTCGCATCGGGAGGATGAAGAGGAGCACCGCGACCCTAGTTGACCGCGCTCAGCCTCCCCCGAAGCAGACCATAATGATGCAGGACTTTACCTAGCGCCTGACCGCGCTATCCCACCGACTCGAGGCCAACGGCGTGGAACTGTCCACTTCCCTCCAAGCACAGTACGTCGCCGCCCAAACCACCATCTCTGCTCTCCAGTCGAAGGTCAACGCCTTCGAGAGCCTCGTTCAAACCACCCAGCAAGAGCCCCGTCCGTCGTAGCCAAGGAGAATTCGAAATCGAAGCTGCAACGTTCCGCCATTCGCACGAGTCAACCCACTTCGTCATTTCAGTAATGTTGAATACACGCCGACAAAGATTAACGAACAGCATCCAACCAGATCTAAACAGTAGTCTCGAAATCTTAGTTGACAATCAGATTCAGGTCGATCCACCTATTGTCAACATGGAAGCCCTAGCCTTCATCAGACGCCAACTCTTCACCTACCTCCCAGTTCCAACCAAATCCTATGCCGGCAAGATTGACATTGTCACTGGATCCAACGTCGACCTCGACAAGGAGGCCGCAGAGCATTATGCCCGCCTAGGCGCCGAGACTGTTATCGTCGCCGTCTACAGCCTCGAGAAAGGCGAAGCCGCAAGGTCTGCGATCATTAAGAAAAAGGACAGTACTGCAAGTCTGGCAGCTCGATCTCTGCTGTTTCCAGAGCGTCCAACAGTCCGGTGCAGAAACTGCCCAGAATAGATGTCCTTCTGAAGAACGTGGCCATCACGACCAGCAACCTTAAACTCGTTAAGGGCTACGAGAGCACAATCACGACAAAACCAGCCTATATTCATTCACCCGGACAAGGGAAGACGCTGGTGGATGTCAACGCCCAGCTCGTGGACAGCGCTGTCCTTGCACTCAAGGCGCTCTCTCCACGGCTGGAACATATTACTCTGCAAACTGGCGGCAAGGTGAGCATCCGTGTGACATGATATCCACCTCATCCCTGACTAAATATCTCCCAAGGTTTACGGAATCGAACATTTCCCCAAAGTCCCAATTCCACCCACCCCGTGGAAAGAGAGCCTTCCCCGGGTCCAAGACCCCTCCATCGCCTCACAAATATTCTACTACCGCCAAGTCGACATCCTGGCTGCCCACGCCCGCGGCTCGTCCTGGAAATGGACAGAAATCCGCCCAGACGCCATCGTTGGCTTCGCCCCTACCTCCACTGCCATGAACATCGCGCTCCCGCTCGGGGTCTTCCTCGCCCTCTGGCGCGCCGTCCACGGCTCCGGCGCGACTATCCCCTTCCCCGGGCCGAGGGCTGCGTATGAACGCACGCACACCGAGACGCCCATGGGCGCGACTGCGCGCTTCCAGATCTTCGCGAGCCTGCGGGGCGGGGAGACGCACGCGCAGGCGTACAACATCGGAACGCCGCCCAGCTCGTACGCGCACAAGTGGCCTCTGCTCGCGGGGCAGTTTGGTCTCGTGGGGGCTCCGCCAGCGGCGGACGAGGGAATCGACGTGGCCGCGTGGGTGAGCGCACATCGAGTTGAGTGGGAAGTCCTAGAGAAGGAGCATGGGCTGAAGGCGGGCGTGGTTGAGAAAGTCGGGTGGGACTTCTTGGTGATCCTGACTATTCCTGTCGACAGGGAGTATGATACTTCCAAGGCACGCGAGTTGGGATTCCGGGAGGAGATGGATCTGATGGCGGCATATAAGGAAGCTTGGGGGCTGATGGCTGCATCGAAGTTGCTTCCGCCTGCCTAACGATTGTGCTATACCTGTATCACTGCATGTTTAACAAACATCAGTCCTAATCTAAATATTATGTTCACCTTTTGATCCTTGCGCTAGAAAGAAGAGGACGGGACTTTGGCTCAAGCTCAAGCCTAAGCGGTCCTTACCGCCTCCTAATCACATTTTGAGTTCAATCTTATGGTTATTAGTGCTAGAAATGGCGGGAAATATCTGTGTGATCTTCGCAAATCTCGTTAGTGTGCCCACGAATGTATCTGTACTCCAAGCTGCGGGTCTGATTCGCTGCCAGATGACATCGACCCACGGAACTTCAAGGTGAGGGGCCGGGGCATCCGCTGCCAGCACTACTATCAGTCTCTCCTTGCTGCGTCGCGTTTGCTAATTTTTATCATGGTCCTTTGAAAACCTCTTAGCAAAGGAGACATGCTGGTGTCATATGGTCACTGGGCAAGATCTAACTCGAAGTTATTCTAAGATCGAGACTCTGCTTCGGCCACAATGACGCTCACCCGATGCTCGACCTCCCTAATCATACCATATTCCAGGCAGTTTCAGCAGGGTACTTGACGCCTCTTCTTGTCTCAGACGACAGCAATTTAATGAATGCCCAACGCTATCCCAGTGTCCAATCGTTTCGGTTCCTCGCGTCCGTGTAAAAATAGCCCCTAACAGACTTCTCCTCACCAATCTTGTCCCGTCTGACGTTCATCTCGCCTTCTCACAACAGCACGGGTCGACTTTATACACAGTGCACCCACCACCGCCTTCTCAGTTAGTTGAACCATGGCATTCGCAGACAGCAGCATTCCCGCCTATCCCTCAAGCCGATGGCGTTTATGTTCCCCGCGTTGAAACCACCGTCGGCCACGCACAGCTGTCGATCCCCATATCGCACACATCCGCTGAGCCCTTCTTCCTGTCCATTTCATGAATGAGTCTTGTCCTCGCACTCGACTTACTTCGCGTTGTGAGCAGCATGCAGGTGCGCCCGTTGTCCTCTCCCTGCATACCCATCTAACACCAACTCGCAGACCCTCACAACAAACAGGATAGCGGGATGCTCGTAATACGTGTAGCTTCGTCGTTTTCCCTAATGCCACCCCACCCTGGCTCGACTGCCATGGGCTTCGGCGCGAACATGGCAACTCGCCCATGATCATCATCTGGCTGGATAGCGATGCGAGCGTGACGCTGAGCTAGCCCTGACTGCGTTGTCTATTCTCGAGATCTCCCTCCACTACGACCCCCATCCAATCATCATCCCCAGAGCTGATTGCCACTCCACCTGCAGTCAATGAGCTCCAGTCCCAGCTCCACGAGACCCAGTCCTCCCTCGCCAGCCACCTAGGCAAAGTCTGGGCGGTCGGAGACGTTTTTGCGGAGCAGGAGGCCATCACGTGGGAGGTTTTATTGCTGAGTTCGCCGGTGGAAGGCTCGAAGGGGGTCGTCGAAGGACGAGGAAGCTGAGTCTGCGAACGAAGACGACGACCGTAACATCTGCACGTTGGTTCCCCACGCGCTTGAGCGCGTCGACGAGGCGCAGCACAACATGAAGCCGATGAGGTCGACGAGGAGCGACGAAGGTGGCTGTCAGAGCAAGTTCGCCCATAACCAACCCACCTTGGAATGTCGCATCTAGAGCATGAAGAAGGCAGTTTTTACATTCGGATTCCCGAGCTCCTGCGTTCAGCTTTCCCGTTCACTGCCCCTCTCAACTTCCGTCAACCCCTACGCATACCCTGATACCCTTATACTACCATGGACGAAGAACGCGACGAAACCCTCGTCTCGGGGGATGAACACCGGCGAGACTGCTTCGCGACTCAAAACTGCTGCCCAGCACCGAGTGAGCCCCATTCCCTCCGTCTCCCCTTCCCTTTCACAACGATCTTACCTCCACTCGATCGCAGCCTACTCTCCCCAAGAAAGCCGTTCTTGTACAGAAGATATACAGCCAATCCGAGCTACTCGCGCGCGCGCTCGACACGGAGGAGGGCAGCATCCTCGAACACGAGCTACCTCGCGGCAGAAGAGGAGAAGCGGGCGCGGGCGCGCGTCGTCCGGAAGGGCATTGAGGGGCCGACGCTGCACTGGATCATTCACGCGGAGGAGTTTTGTGTGTCTGCGCCTATGCGCTATCTGCCTCTTCTTCCGCCTGTGACCGCGCGGCGTCCACCGGGGGTGCTGATGCTCTCATCCGCGTCTGGGGCAAGCTGTGTACATTATCCCACATCCTCTGCCCCAGGCGGAAAAGCCGACATTGGAGGCGACGATAGCTGACCTGATCGGTGCCCCGGGCCGATCTTAAGGTGTAACGGGAAAGCTCGATCAGTATGTATGTGTCTCATGCCCATCGCATTATCGATTAGTGCTGACTTGACTTAGCGCGCCGACACAAACCTGCCCCGTGACTGGGCTCCCGCGCCATATCGCGATCCGCGGACCGGTGTGCCCTTTGCGAATGTGCCTGCGCGCGAGGTGTTGAGCCTGATCTTGAGCCACGGGTACACGTGGAGTGCTGGGCTGGGGTGCTGTCTCGCGCGGGAGGGGGAGCAGATGCCCAAATCACTGCAGGCCGACGAGAGCAATGGCGATGCGGGAACGGATTTAGGAGATGTGGCGACTGATACAGGCAAGGGTATGGCGGCGCGGATGCTCTGTATGTGACTTATGATGCAGGTTTTGCGCTGCGGATGGTCATGGAACTTTGCATTGCCCATGCTCAGAATATAGCAATGCCAGTCGCAATGAATGTTAAATTGGAGGGCAACCGCCAACAGGTCTCGAAAGAAGACTGGCAGCTTCTGTTGGCGTGATACCTGGTACCACATATAGGGCTTCTGCTTATTCGCCTCTCTCCTCCTGAGCTCTTACAACAGGACTCCTGCTGTCCTTCTACTACTATCATGTCCCGTCCTCCATCCGCCTAGTCATTCACCGTCACAAATAGACCTACTTCTGCACATCAGTGCACATCCCAGGACTGCCAATATTGCCCCCGGACCATCACGCCCGGCACGCCGCGTCCACAGAGTCACAGACAGTAGACTTCGTCGGAGAGCAATTGTGTCATCGCAGTTGAAGGGCGCGGCGTTGTGCGTGAACTCGGACTCGCTGTGAGGACACGGGGTGCACAACAGGACTCTCAAGTAGCCGCCTTTCGTCACAGTCCCTCGGGGCTGGATCGCCACGGGCTTCGCCAAATCGCACACTAGTACTGGTCATCATCCGCCCCATGATATGAGCGTGACGCTGAGCCAGCGGATGACGTCGGTCGAGGTTATGCCGACGATGGTGAGCACCCCGCCGAGGGTAGTGGGTTGAGCATCGTGCGTACCGAGTGTGCCTTTCTCGTGTATCCCCCGCTGAACATCGAACTGCGTCCACAGCCGTCGGATCAAAGCCGTCCTTCGTGTATACCGTATCCTCCATTTCCACCAAGCCCGCCCAGCTCGTCGTATGGGCCCTCGCGTCCGCGCTCCCGTCCGGCGCGTCCCCTGATGCAAAGTTGATGCAGCACATCGATTCAGGCATTTGCACCCTCGACTTGACCCTCCCGTCAAACAGGTCCAGTATTTGTCTCAGTCCCCTCCCCGGATCCCTACTGACGCGTTGCGCCCCTATAAGCACGACCCCCACGACGACCAGCGCAGGCGACCCCGCGCACAAACGCTACATGAAGATCATCAACCACGGCATCCTCTGCACCGTCGGCATCCTCGGGCCCCCCCGCTCAGCGGGCTCGTCGCGCGGTGGGCAGACATTCACCACGTACTGGTTCGCGGGGCACGCAGTGGTGCAGGCTATGCTAAACGGGCTCATTATCGTGGCAGGTATCGCGCTGGGGGTTATGCCGTCGATGAAAGCCAGGCGACGCGTCTGGATGATGTGCACAAGGTCAGCCCGCCTCCCTGCTCCTTTCGTTCCATCGTACGTGCTAACGGAGACCGCGCGCAGATACTCGGCATCGCTCTGTTCATGCTTCATTTTGTGCATTAGTGGGCGGCTCCATCATCCATTTCTGCAAATCCAAGACCGACATCCGTCGGCCCGCGTAGAACTACGCGCACGCCGTCCTCGGGCTGCTGATCATCATCCTCGCCCTCTAGCAAGTAAGGACGGGTACATACACGAGTACCCGGAGTGGACGATGGACAAGGTGCCGAGGGGGGTGAACAGGTTATGGATCTTGTGGGTTGTGTTGATTCCGGTGGTTGATTTCGCGGGGCTGGCGTTGGTGCCAAGGCAGTTTAAGCAGGACGGTGCTGCGAAGGCTGGAAAGCAGCAGATTGAGTGGCGGGAGATTGAGGGGCGGGAGCGCGGCGGGGGTCGTGCATCCGGTTCGTGACGTGAGACAGGGCAGCGGGGGTACGGGGAATGTGCAGTGAAGTGGAGTATGCAGAATTGTATCATATCATATACTTGTCTTGTGTTTTAGACTGCGTACGCGTACTGTCATTTACCTATCTTGAAATATACTTTGTCCATGTCTTAACTCTCCGGTTAGTGGGCAAGTAAGGCCCTACTGAATATGACTCGAAATTGTACCGCTTGCGTATCTTGAGTTTGTTCTGAATAGTTACTATGAAATGGAATACATCAAATCATTCAAATGATATTGTCCATTCGCAGGGGCTCAACATAAACCAAACATATCCTGTGTCTCTCATTCATCGGGCCCTCGTGCGTCGCCACCGTGAGGGATCTTTGAACGACTGCTACACATTTCTGCGAGTTATCGCCGACAACCTTTTCAACGAGTTCGCCAATTTACCGTTGTACAAGGCCGGGCGCTCCGCCGCGAGGGTCCGGTACAGGTCTACCGCCTCCTGAACCGCCGTGAGTGCCTCCTCCGTCCGACCAACAGCTGACAATCTGGCAGATAAACTGTTGAGGGATTTTGCGAGATGACCATCGAACACGGCTGGGCGCTCTGCTGCGAGGGCCCGGCGCAGATCCACCGCCTCCTGAACCGCCGTGAGTGCCTCCTCCGTCCGACCAACAGCTGACAAGCGGGCAGATAGATTATTGAGGGAGGTTGCGAGATCAGCATTGAACACGGCTGGGCGCTCTGCTGCGAGGGCCCGCCGCAGATCCACCGCCTCCTGAACCGCCGTGAGTGCCTCCTCCGTCCGACCAACAGCTGACAAGCGGACAGATAGATTATTGAGAGAGTGTGCGAGATCAGCATTGAACACGGCTGGGCGCTCTGCTGCGAGGGCCCGGTGCAGATCCACTGCCTCCTGAACCGCCGTGAGTGCCTCCTCCGTCCGACCAATAGCTGAGAGGTAGATGGATAAATTGGTGAGGGATTTGGCGAGATCAGCATTGAACACGGCTGGGTGCTCTGCTGCGAGGGCGCGGTGCAGATCCACCGCCTCCTGAACCGCTGTGAACGCCTCCTCCGCCCGACCAATAGCTGACAAGTGGGCAGATAAATTGGTGAGGGACTTTGCGAGATCAGCATTGAACATGGCTGGGTGCTCTGCTGTGAGGGCCCGGCACAAATCCATCGCCTCCTGAATTGCCGTGAGTGCGTCCTCCTTCCGACCAACAGCTGACAAGCGGACAGATAAATTAGTGAGGGATATCGCAAGATCAGAATTGAACACGGCTGGGCGCTCTGCTGCAAGGCCCCGACGCAGATCTACCGCCTCCAGGTCCGCTGTCAGTGCTTCCTCCAGGCGACCTGCCTCCCATAAGCGAATTGAAAGCGAGAACAGTGTCGATGCTTGTGATTCATCATCACACAGTTCCCTAATTTCCGGTGCGTGGTCCTTTAAATGATCAGTTCACAATTCAAGCTCGGGATCCAGGGAAGCTCACCTTTGACCAGCAGAACACTGATAGAGATCCAAGGAATGTACTTTTAGACGATACCACCTCCATCCAGACGGTGGTATGATGGAGCAGGAATGCTCGCAAGTGCTCCAAAATCACGGGTCTTGGCTTTATGATAACGGAGATATGATCACACCACGACTCACAGCTATATAGCAGCTGCTCCGAGACGCCAGTGATATCTGGAATACCAGGTACATCATCATTGTCTCTTTTAAGATATCCCGTGCCGTAAATTTCTGCACTGGATAGTTCGCGAACCATTGTTTGCAGGCACAGCTCCGCAAGCCGTCCGGAGTGAAATTTCTCCGATACATAAAACTTGCGCGTGTGTTGAGCGTTGTCGGCGTGCTTCGTGATGAATTCACGGAAGGACACGTGCAGCATGCGAATGGGCTCATGATCAGTTTTGAATCCCACCAGGACGGATCCGAACCTTTCCAATAGAATATCTGCGGATAGCGCTATGCGATGGCCGGCACCGTGTAAAGCCTTGAGTGCAATCAGCGATAAAGGCCGTTTAGCCGCCATGATGGCTCCCACTACAAGTTGATAATCCTCGACGAAATCAGCGTCCTCCCAGTTGACGCAGATCTCGAGAATTGAAGCATATAGAATGTAAATCTTCTTGGTAGGGTCCAGGCCTTGTGGCATAGCTCTTGCGAGCAATGCATCCAGTTTTGCTCTGGGGTTGTAGGTGCTGCGAAGATAGCTGCAAATGGTGGCTATCCAAATGAACAACCCTTCCGCCAAAAGTTCCAATTCAGCGATGAGCGCCTCGTCTGGCCAATTAGGTACCATCCTCGAGCAAAATTGAGGATCTCGCAATTTTGCGTTTATATAAGCTGCGATATCGAGTCGACTGTCGAATGAATGTATATTGATCGGGTGTGATAGTATATGGGCATGTCCGGAGAGGTATTGGTCTACAATCCACGTTGGTCGTGAAGTGATGAGAATCCGCAGTTGCAGCGGAAGGTCAGAGGCCTCGTCTCGGAGTAGGGCAAGTAAGCTGGTGTCCGAATCGTCGGTCATGGTTTCATCCAAAGCATCAATGACGACCACAATAGGGTGGTCAACTGGATGGCGACGCAGCGGCCCCGTTATAAAAGCCTCGAACTGCCGACACAGGGGAGCCGAAGCCAGCGAAGGCTCTGCTTCCAAAGCTGCGCTGATGTCGGCGGCGATGGCGGGGTGGCGCGCTGCGATATCGCGTGCGATGGTGGTGACAAGGAGTCGGGGTGTGTTACGTGAGGCATCATTGCGGTCGAAGAAGAATGATGATGCTAACAGACCGTCTTTGTGCAGTGCTTGAGCGATGGTGTGGGCGATGGCGCTTTTGCCGGCGCCCGCCACGGCATTGAGCCAGAAGACATTCTGAGCATCAAAGGAGCGCGACCACGCATGTATCACGGACAATATATTCGTGCGGGTGCCAGGCAAGCATACGAGCTTTGGGTCCCACGAAGCGCCCTCTGCACAGAAAAGTTTATCCAATGCCGAGATCTCTTTCAATTTTGCAGCTGAGAATAGCTTTAGTTCTGGGGCGCATCTCATCGAGAAATATATGGACACTGACCCAGCTGCACGTCGCTTGGTCCGTATGTAATGTGATTTCCGGCTACATTCGTGACACTGGCCCCCGATGTAGCTATAGTGTTGAATACCTTTTTGCCATTAGACAGGTACTTTCGATTCGTGATTGACATACCACTGGTTGTGCCATCACGAGCTCATTGCCGCCATGACCGGCCGAAGCGCGTTGATTGGAAACGCTCGCACTACCAGTGCGGTTCAATGAGCGTCCGGCAACTGGTCTCGCTCCATCTAATCGCACTATCGCGAGCTCGTT